>VUQR01003386.1:37913-58857 GCA_015108515.1 Hemichromis elongatus
ACGCGAACACACACACACACACACACACACACACACACACACACCACACGCACACACACACACACACACACACACACACACACACACACACACACACACACACACACACACACACACACACACACACACAGAGTCACAGAGTGAAGTTAGAGCGCCCCCCAGCTTTTTGCTGGAACATACCACATCTTTTACACTGCAAAGGAAAGGGCAAAGCTTTGCTCTAAGTGATTTACTGTAACTTAAGTAACAAGAAATAGCTCTAAAATGTTCATGTATCACATTTCTCACTAATTCTGAGAATCAATTTCATGGCAGCAAACACAGAAAGAGAAAAACTAATGGGTGCTGCCTGTCACCATCGAACAGAAGCAAAGTCCCTTCATTAATTTGACTGAATGAGTAAACGTGACAGACTCTTTGGAACCTTAAGTCCAGTTTTAAGACAACCAAGATATGTCTAGACCATAAATCTCGACTTCGAAAAACAAACTGAAGCCTATACTTCTTCCCCCCTAACCCCTTCACTTCCCCTTTTCAGTAAGCAGCTCCAGTGTTAGCCTTCTCCTATCTGGCCTGACATGGTAGCTTGTGACCCTGCCTGGATGAGGAGAAGGCCAGATCAAAGGCAGAGAAGCAGCCTTGGAAAAACACTTGGGCTGAGAATGGACGGGATATCTGTCAGGAAGCCTTTCCCACTGGGCTCACTAGTGCTAGAGCCCAGGGATCAGGTTACCACCCAAAAACACCGACATGAAAGAGGGGGAGACGCTAATCCGCATACATGGGGCTCTCTGTCTGTCCTCCAGTTGCACTCCACCACCAATAATGTATCCCTTCTTCCCCTCTAAAATCTCCACAGCTCAGTATCTCTGAGTCACCTCCAAACCACACCAATTTAACTTACCCATACACCCCCCGGGCTTCTCCACACCACCACTTCTCCCTGCTCCAACACCCCAAAAACACTCAAGCTTCATCACAGAGGATTAACAGGAAACCCTGACACACCCCATTGTTAAGGAGACAGAGGGGGCTTGGGTGGTTTGCCACCCCGAGAGGGTCTTTTTTTTTTTTTCCACTGGGGTTCCTGATGCAGTTAGAGGAGGAGACGTGAGGACTTCATGTCTCAGCCTTCTAACTAACCTCAATGACATGAACACACAAGAACTTCCACAACTCCAAGCTGTATAGACGATGCCTGCTGGTGGGTATGAGTTTTCCAGTAGCAATGAGCAGGGACTAAGAAAAGAGCCTGGTGCAGGGAGGGAGCATTTGTAGGAGTGTGTGGGATAAAGGGAGTGTTCAAAATGAGGATGGCATATATGTGTATGTGTATGTGTGTGGCAGGGAGTGGGGGGTGGGTGTCAGTGCTGTAAATCTTGATGTCACTGACAGGAAGACTGTTGCAGGACCATTACCATAAATCTGACAAACGCTAAGTTGATGGGAGGCTGTATCTGTCTGGTCAGGGACCAGTCTAGACGGTCCTATTGAGGGGTCCTACAGCGTAGCCCTGTTTGTTTCCAGCACCATCTGGATCTGGCAGTAAGTACCCGCTGCTGTGGTTCACATATGCAAACAAACACAAAGTATACAATGTGCACCATTCCCAGAGCCATTGCAAAGGCCATGATCTTTGTACTGTCAAACAATAACCACAATTTATTTGTGTATTGTACTGACAGAAATTCTAGAAGAACAGGTTACACACAGCATCAAAGTAATATCAAAGTTCTGTGGTCAACTTTCTTGTATAATTATTGCATTAAAATGAACTTCTGTGGATGACAAATTGGTTTCTCACTATTTAATGGGCTCCTACGGCCTTTTGTTAGATTAAAGCAAATCTACACCACATACACCAAACCATTAAGGTTATGGACACGAGAACTCCACAGTGGTGGATGTTTGCACTGAAAGCCAGGTATACGCCGCAGGCCACGAGGTCCTGAACAGTTTTGCTTGTTGGCAGCATGTATTCACTCAAGGAAGCAGCCGCTGTGTGGAAGTGGTGCTGCCATGAGGTGGGTGGCCTGTGTCACATAAAACCCAAATGAATGTCCAGCAGAACAACACTGCATGGTAACAATATGAGTACTCTTAGTCACTTCACCTGTCAGCGGCTTTAATGTTGTAGCTGAGTGGTCTACAGTCTAATAACTGTGTTGAGGAAGATGTGATTCAGTGATTCATACCGATTACCTCATAGACATGCTATGATTAACAGGACGTGTTCTCAGGTTTACCCCACCCCCCCCACCCGACCCATTTGCAAAAGTCACTGTGGCACAGGTTTTACAAATGCTTCTTTGTAGACTACGTTTCCTACCTTATGTTCATTTTCTACAAGAGAAGCTATTGAAGCATTGACCAACTATTAAACAAAAAAAACAAAAAAACAAAAAACAAAATCTCTCTCTTTCTCTCTCAACAAACTAGGCAAGAGTTCACCTGAGGAGAATCTGGGACTGATCAGCACTGCACGGGTTCCACACTCTGTCCCCTTTACAGAGGCCAGGCGTGGGTCACAGTGCAGCCTGAGGTGAACACATTCACTACAGTTTATTACTTACACTTTGTTTTTGATGAATACAGAAATGTCCCCTCATTAACAAAGTCCATACTCTTCATGCCTTCGTGCTTGAAAGGAATATAACAAGTAGTATAACAAATGAACACGTGTTCTGTGTAATATATCTAATATTACACATAACATGCACATGCACAAACAATTGACCCATAGCATGCAATTACATGAATGTAATTACTTTATTGCTGCTTAGCAATGATGACTCTTAAAATAGAACCAATGAGACTCGAGGAGGAATTAAATCAAAGTCGTGATATTGATAATGGAATGAATAAATTCTTATCCATTTCCATCTTTAGCCACAGATTCAGATGGTCTGTACGATCTGGTGATGTGTAAGATATTGATAGGAAAAATTTAATCCAAACAGCGGGTCCAACAGACTCCCCCCTGCTCCCTCCCCAGCCGACACATTTATCTGTCTGGAGCCTACCTTGGAGCTTCTGTGTTTCATGACATCTACTGGAAAATTATATTAGGTTGAGAATGAGAGGGACCGCATTAAGGGGCCCACCCACGGGACTGTTTTCATGTTCTTCTCTTTTTGTTAAAGAAATCATAAGGGTGAGGTGGTGGCAAGGCAGTTGCATTCACAATGGACACCTTTACTCCACGGGACATCCAGAGGGTAGATAAAGATGCCACAGAAATGAAGGGGGTTGATGGGGTTCCACTGGGCGCCATTACGGTAAATAAATCTTCTAAATTAGGGCGGGCGATTAGCCTGCCTGCATTAGCATACTGTGGCGGCAAAAACTTTGGTATCCTGGGCACAGCGTAGGGCAAAAAGATGTTTTTCTGCACCCATATAGAAGATCAAAGCTTAAGGGGCCCCCTTTTGAAGGCCCTGAAACTAGTGTGCGTGAACCAAGGGGGGTGGGGGGCGCCCCATCTCACAGACATAAAAAGGATGGGTGGATGGGGAGGGCCGTTCATCTCACTTTCATCAGTTAAAGCTCATTTTCGTGCGGCATTTATCCATCGATGATGAAATCGATTTTTGATAAAAGCAAAATTAAGGCGACCATTCTCCCTGAAAAACATGTGGGAATGTTTCCAGCTTGTCATTAAATGAAAGACTTTTCCCCATTAGCCATTTCATGGCCCCTATGCAACAAAAAACTAAAATCTATTTTTAGATTGACTGCATGTAACAAAGAAATAATCATAATATATATATATGTATATAATATTGTTTCGCTGTGAACTAGTCCTCACATCATAAGATACAAACAGGGCCCAGCCATGGGGATCGTATTAACATTGTGACCCCATTGATGACAAAGTGTGTGGATTGGGAGAGAGGATAGAGAAAAGGCTATATGGGGAGATCTACCAAAGATGGTACATAGAGGTGTTTTAACCCTCAAAACAGAAAATACATTATTTATTATGAATATAGTTGTGGCTGACAATCCTATCTAAACCCAGCATCGAATCCAAAGCTTTCTGAAACCTGTTTTCACATCTTATTAAAGTCAAATTGCAAGAAACTGAATTTACAGATACCTAAATTTTATGATTCTAGCTACTCTTGTGGCTATATTAATCGATACTGTCATTTCTTATTTATTTTAATTCTTGTTTACAACCTATAGCCCAAACATGAGTGAAGCAGCAGTTGATGCAAAATGTTGACATGATTAATAAGTTTAACCCTTTCACGCACAGTGGTCACTACAGTGGCTGTTTTCTTGTATTTGTGTCAGTGTTGATGGTATACTTGCACATAAGCACATTGAACACTGATGTGACACTCCACACCCTGACACCCACTCGTTTACTGTCACAGACAATAGAAAGAAATTTACTAATGCATAGAGAGGAGAGAGGCTGAGGAGTCATGAGTACTTTTTTTTTTTTTACTGAACTAGACAGCGACAGAAGCTGTGTTACCACATTAGTTTAAAAACAAATAGCAAAAAATATTTTTATTATTTTATAGTTTTTACACAGTGTATATTGCTTATTCATTTGTCAAATTCATAAGTCAAAACCTATGTTGTCCACCTAAGTGGACATATAAAAACTTTTTATAAGTAACATTTTCACGTCTAAAGATGAATTAAAATCCTGACTGAGGTTGTCATAATTTATCCATGAAAGGGTTCAAATAGGAAGCTGTTCAATGGAACTTTAAGCAGTGGTATTTCCCTTTTGTTAAACTTCACTGTTGGACATGCAGTGATGTGCCCTTTCACTCACAAACAATCTTTGCCAGAGTTCATTCAGGGACTTGGACAGAGAGTTTCAGTAAAGTTATTACCAAATTTGTGATTTGTAAGACACACTTTTCTGTACTCTGTGGAACAGGAACAGAATCCAAATGGGAAGAGCTATCGGATCACAACCCTAGGTGTGGCACTAGCAGTGATGCCAAAGAGAAAACGGAATATTTTCACTAAGATAAGGATCATAAATGATGAGTACTGCAAAAAATGAAGAGACTAACATTATTATATTTATGTGGAAACTCAACATCTGTGAAAATCATACTTCATGCTGTCACAGATCTGGAAGACCTCTTTATAGCTTGCATCCAGATTGAGTGTGTGCATGTGTGTGTTTGACAGAGCTTACAACTCACATGTCAGTAGAACAGGTCTTAAAAGCAGTGACAAACAGAGAAGTTTGCAGTTTCCTTTTATCCAAGTAAGTGTTGCCCAAAAACATTTGCACATGGCAATACAGTGAGGCAGTGAGGCGTCAGAAAGCAAGTACAATCCCTTTGATTCTGTCTGGGTTTGGTTAAGACATCTAGTTGAACTACACATTACAGCCAAAATTCTGACAAGACACATATGCATACACAATATACTATACAATTACATGCATCTCTTACCACTTCAAAGTAGGTACAAGTTGACCACAAAATCCCCTTCAGTCCTGTACACAATGAAAAATGTTCTGGCTTTCTTGGGTTCCTTTTTCTTCGCATAACCTCAAGATAAAGCTTAATTAGAAAAACGTAGGACATTTTATATACTATAAGAAAAACAGAGTAGGAGAATCTGACAGGCAATAATAAAATAGCCAGCGAGTGTACAATGTCAATGCACCTGTAATTCCCTTCTACATCCTTCCTATTAGTGGAAGCAGCCAAGCAAGCTTTCATTCTATACAGCTCTTCTCTCTTACTTCACCACTGCTGAGGTGTGTTTAACTGGCAAAGCTCACACACTCAGTAGGACAGATAAGGAAAAATGAAGTTTAAACGGCTGCTGCCTCCTGTGAATCGTTTATACTGTAAATCAGTGTTTTCACAATTGTTTCTGTGCAAAAAAAATATTCAATGAAGTTAATAATTTCACAATAATAAATCATTTTAACATTTTTTAGAAAAAGACACCCGTTGCAACTAAGAATGTTATCTATTCTTTATTTTTAAGGTTGTTGTTTTAGGTTTTTATGAAGAAAAGTCATGAATTTTCCCCTTTACAAGGTTACACAAAGGAATGACAACATTATGCTAAACAGCCTGTTAACATATGATTCAGGCAATTAAATACCGGAAGATTTGCTATTATTAATCTTCTCTAATATTGATTTTATTTTAATTATGAGTCACACATAAACAATTTGTCCAGCTAGGTGCACAAGACAGCATTGAAAAAGAAACCTGAGTCCTGAAAACAAAATAAAGTAACAAAGTTTGTTGTCTTCCTAGATAGTGATAACAGACGTGTGAAACCCAAATACATCAAGCTTCTAATAAACACACCGACTACGAAAAACAACATTGCTCAAAAATTTAAGGGTAACTTAGGCATGTCCTTGTCTTTACTGAAAAAAGAAAAATTATAAAAATATAACCAGTTAAATGTCTAGATTTGGAAAGTATAATATTAAAAAAAAATAATAAATTACTTAATAAAGAAAATTACACGAGATGAGATGCCACAGCCAACCATCTGGAGGTATTTCAAATCACAGGTCATTCTGTGCCATAACCTTTTCCAGCGAGCACGAATCTATAAGAGTTTGGGGCGTTTCGGCACGTTTGTCCGACGTTAACCAGACACATTGTTTTAACCTTTGCCGGAGAAGCTTCTGTCTCATTCCCAGGGGCTGTCTGTGTAAAAGGGTCAATGACTTCAATAGGCCTTCATTAAGCACAGTTAGTGTCAACAGTTAATTATGCAAATTAGGGGACCCCTCATGTGGGTTGTGGGTCCTTGGGCTCCCCCTTTCATTGCAACCTCACACACACAAAATAAAAGCACCACCCTGCAGACACACATACTCCATATAGCACATACGTTCACGTACACACAGTATGCCATTCATACGTTACTTTTCCTCCTCGCCCATTTCTTGTCAGGAATCAAAAATGCAGTGTTATGTGCTGATATATAAATGGAGGCCAATGAGGCCCCTGAGGTCTCCAGTGGCTTTTCTTGCCATCAAAGGACCTCCGGAAGGTTCTTGCTGGGTGAAGCTGAAAGCCCACCAAGTTCTCCTCATCAAGGCTAGTGAGTGGGGGGTGGCATCCATGCTCCCTCGGAAACAAAATGGGGAAAAAAAACTGCATCAAAACAGTCAATTAGGCAAAAATGCATGACAGCCAAATTCGAGCATTGTTTCTGTGATGGTAATGACAGGCCTCTTCCACACATCTGATGTCTGCGGCCCCCTGATTTTCGAATGGTGGGAAGCCATCAGTAATTAATAGTCACACGCTTCGGGCCCCTCAGTTGTGACTGGCGGATTCTTTGTAGGCTCAGGCTAAAAAACTTCAAATCCACATCTACCTACTTCTTGTCATCCCATCACTGCTAGTTTGTGTCCATCTCCCTCACAAATGGATCCATCACTGCCTGCTGTTCGGTTCATGTACATTGTTTATCGGCCATTTGAGTGGCTCCACTTCATTGTAGGGGGATTGTTATGGGCGCCAATTGTAACCAGCCCCCCCTGAAGCCTCCATCTAAACCCGTTCACCTCCCACTAATTGTGGAGAGATATGGTCTTTGGGGGGTTTAAAAGGGTGGCTAGATGAAACGGCCTCCGTTGTGAACTAAAAACTGTTCAAACACCACGGTTCCTTTTGGAACTGATCTCTTGTTTGTTTTTTTGTTTTCCTTTGCTTTTTTCCCCAGCAAAGAAAACTTCTCAAAAACAGCATTATCAGAGTGATTATGTAATAGTAAATCAAAAACAGACTGTAAGCCACACTGGTCCAAATCCACCAAGTGAAGCTCTGGGAGCAAGTCTCTATTCCTTCACCATGTGATACAGGTGTCATATTTTTGTGGCTACAGGAAAGAATATCTTGCAAGAACCCCATAACCCCACAGCAGGCTATTCCTGAATCACGGTAGATATTTCAACGCCAAGTTGAGCAATGATGATTGCATTACTGGTTTTCAATGGCTCATCCAGTGGCTTGCTTACACAGCTAATTCCAAAATTGTTGCTAAACATATGCTTGGTCCAATGTAAAGATGTCATATAGTGAAAAAATAAATTATATATATATAAACTTCCAAAAGGTGAGGACCGAGCATGGAGCCAGGAAGGGTCTGTGCATATCAGTGGCACCTAACTGAGTGGTACGCATTCATGCCGTGATCATTTTGGTGGAATACTGCTCTATTTAAAATAAAATAGCAATTTATAACGCTGGATTTGTCCAACTTTAAAGACAGTACGTCAGGACAGTGATCTGGAAACTAAGCTATTATGTTACAGCCTTGTTTTGTTCCTAGTAATCCCCGACGCCCCCCACCCACCCCCAAATTATTTGTTTTTAACAAGCAAACTGAAGCACGTTTGATTAGTTCAGTTAGGAGCCTGACCTCAGTTGAACCAATTATGTTTTTCACTTGCTGGAGAAACTGAAAATAAAGAGTTCTTTCAACAGCAAAAAATAAATAAATAAAGATGGCTGCACAACAGGCCTAGAGGTTCATGACCAGGGCAGCAAAACATTTAATCTGATGGCTTTATGTTTCATTTGCCCAGTGATTTTAGATCCCTTAATATGAGGGGGGTTATATCAAAACCACCTAATATGGCACAAGGACATACATCGTAATCCACATTAAAATAAAGCTAATCGACAACATACTAGACAGTCACCATTTGACAAAGTGCCAGAGTACAGAATCAACAACACCCCTAAACATGTGCAGCTGATACTTTCCACAGGTGTGACAGCATGAAGAAACATCAAGATAAGAAAGGCTAAGAGCTGAGCTGAGGCAAATATGCCTCTTTGTGCGCATGTGTGCGTGCACGTATGTGTGAGCTACCACTATACAAACTGTATAACTAAATCCCACACAGGAAGCATTTGACTTAAGCCAATAGACTCCACATGTCTGTCCTACTTCAAAAGGGGACAAAAAAAAACAAACCCCAACATCATGCAAGATCGTTCTCGGCATTTCCAAGTACAGAGTAAAAACTTGGTTCATGAAGCTAACATTATTCCTGAAACACATAAACAGTATCACACATCAACACTTTTGTGAGTCTGTTAAACATATTAGTAGCTTGGTAAATGGTGAGTTAACTATGTGAACTTCATCAAGTCTTGGTTTCAGTTCATATTTGCTCTGCATTATCCTGACACCTACTGGATGGCTAAAAAGTGTCAATGCCTCACAAGTTAAAAAAAAAACTGAGCCTGAAATCACACAATATAGTTACTCTGCTGACACACAGTAGACATAGTGATTAAACAAAATCAGAGTTCTTTATATCACTGCATGCTTGGGAGTTACTTTATGTTTATCCAGTCCTCTGCACACTTAGAGGACTGCAATGTCAAGTCTGAGGTCACTTGGATAAGCGGTCGTCATATTTAGGCTGCTATGCTTTTAAAACTGATAATTCAAGTAATTGGATGAATCAGTCAAATGAGAATCTTTTTCCTTGCAGCTAAATTGTGAGCAATCATTGAAGAATTGCCCCTGGTAAACAGCAAATAGATAATTTCATAAAAGACAAACCCAGTTAAAAGACTGTGTAACATCTTGCTTTGATAAAGAAAGTTTCAGCATTACTAATAAAATCAGACTTTACCGGAAGAAGGGAAAGAGACACACACACACACACACAGACACACTAAGAGCCAAGGCTGATGGACAGATGTTGTGCGTATGGAACTATTGCGCAAAGAAGCTTTCATAAATGACTGTGCACAGAGGGAAACGTTTACTTAGTCAAAGACAGGAAAGAACAGTCAGAGGCCAACTGTGCCACGATCCATCACAGGCCTGCGTATGACAGTGGACAGTGCAACCTGATTCAAAGGTAGCCTAAGCCCTTCCTGAGACCAGCCCCTGAAGAGAGAACATCCAACCTAGCAATTTTGGATGAATGTGTATGACAGAGGACAGGGAAAACATCAGCATGTCAGAAAGTACTACAAAGATCTAAAGGGTCCAACTTGAAAGAAACCACCTTATGTTAACCTGCCACAGGAAAGACGGGAGGAATTCAATTCAAGGTGTTTCTAATTTGGGGAATAGATTTCAGACTGTAGATGCTAAATAATCCTGAAGAGATTATTTAGGCTTTAAGAGAAAATCATTTCCCAGGTCATCTAACTCGTAAAGTACTGGCTTTTGTTAAGTGTTCGGGAAACTGAGTGCATGGAAACTGATTTTAACATTTTCTTAAACAATAAAATGACCACATTTACTTTTTCCTCTTTAAATCTTTTCAAAATACATTTTATTGTCCTCTACTTTATCTAGCATGACACATTTGCTGTCAAAACTGCCCCATAAAAAATGTAAACACACATCTTTCACTTCAGTCTTTTCAAATGCAGACAGAACGATATTTAAGCACCGTCTGAGGAGAGATACATGACATCTGTCAGAAAAAGCCACAGGAGTCTGAGAAACTACAGATGGAGGTGAAACTTAAAATGTGCCACAGCATCACACTAGGAAAGAGGAAATTTCCATCACCATCAATCAGAGCTGCAGCTGATACATACACGCAACTACAGCGGAGTCAGTTAACCAGAGAAAGAAAGCCAAGTGTACCCTTTCCTCGAAGACAAAAGCCAGATGTTAGTGAGTGTTAGTGGGTTTTAAGTCCAGTGTTAAAGGGGCTTAAGATGGGTATCAAGAACAGGAAAGGAAAACATTAGGAAAAAAACCCCACCCACCCACACAAAGCATGGGTAATGGTTTGAGTAGACTCTTGGTAAATGCATTCAACAGGTCATGAAAACGTGTTTTTGGAACTTTTCACTCCTGCTTTAAATGATTGAAAACGTTTGCACACAATAAATAAATAAGAAAAAAAGAAAGTGTTTGTAATAGATTAAACTTCTTGAATAGCACACGTCTTTGGTGTGGCTTTGCATGCTATTACATCTTACCACAAATACCACAAAAAAGTGACCCTCTCAGTTTGCCCTCAACAGCCCGGAGGTTTTTCATACATCCTCTTAAAACCATTTTTCTCTTCAAGGAAATCAAAGTCACGTGTTTTATGTAACATATTAATCAAAGATGTAAGTGAAATAACCCCAGGTCACCCTTTAAATGCTACTTTAATAACATGTTATTTGCTTTCCATATTATTATTATTAGTATAAATTCAGGTATTAACAAATGAGCTACTCAGAGGCTCATGCTTATGTGTCTATTTAATGATAAAGTAGGATGTAGTGTATTCCAGATTCAGAAATAATAGTATCAGGGGAAATCATTATAACAAACTCTATAGTAGTAAATCTGAGATTGAGCTAATAGAAGAGTGACTGTATGGCTCCACCCAGAGGACACAGCAGCACATTTTTATGAATTGAATCTTAAGCCTCAAATGAATTTAACATTTTTTGTGCTTAAATAATATATTAAAAAACAAAGAAACATTTTTGTACAAAAGCATCAACTCTTGCACTTTCAAAGCATTGGATGACTGTCCTGTGACTTACGTTTGTCAAAGACACTATATAAATAAACTTTACTTACTCTCAGATTTTAACAGCTATAACATAAAAAATACATTTAAATTGTATTAAAGGTCAACAAGAGCAAACACCATTCTCTAAATATCATTCTAATTCTGACTGTAGATTTATTTTATTTGTAGGTTGGTTGGCTTAAAGTAATTAATTTGTTTGTCAAGCAATAAGTTGTCATTTAATATAACTAGCTTTTCAAAAGTAAGCATATCCTGTAATTTCTTATAATAATAAATGAATGTATTCTTACTGAATTTGTAGACACATTTAAACAGCTAAAGTCAAAATCTGTTAACTTCTTGCTTTAAAAAAAGGGAAAAATCGTATTCTGGATAACAAAGCAGCAGCAGCTTCCAAAAACACGGTTCAAATCTTAAATATATTTTGAGATGCTGCCATTCATGAGTCAACTTGCGTCTTCTGTTGGGATATTTCACAATTTTTCCACAAGAAATAGCTTTTGAGAGGTGAAAATGATTTGGACAGTAAATGCGTTGTGCAAAACTATATTCCTGAAGATTTCTGTGAAGAGTAGATTCAGTGTTTTTAAAGATATATGGGAGCCAAAAATTTCATAAAAACTGATTTTGTCTACTCACATTTAGGGAAAAATCTTCAACCTAAAAAAATAAAACATTATGATGAGAGCCCTCACAGTGGGCTCATATTTTTGCATCATAAGGCAGTTACAGAGACCAAGTACTGAGTCATATTACACCAATTTAACAAAAGACAGCAAGCACAATTACACATTATGGATCTAAAGCAGCATTTGGCTAAATGACTCTTCAAGCAATGCAACTTGTTAAAGTTGCAGGTTTTGTGCTTCATGCACCAGGTTGTGGTTGTCTATTAGCTAAAGATTGGGTAAAAACTCTTCAAGCGTTTATGGTTAGCTCTAGGTTCACAGTTAATGAAGTTTCAAGCTAATTTTCAGTCTTACAGTTAAGTGTTCAGTAATCACCTTCAAATTACATCTCATAGCAGTACAATGAAGTCATCAGAATCTCTAATTCGCCAATTTTTCATATTCATGAACACAAGTTTTCCACCCTTACTATGATATATTCCCACAAAAACACAAAATGGGTATTTTTGTTTCACTTTTAAATGGCAACAACGTTTTCAGCTGGGGGCTGCAGAGGCTGGTGATTTAGGTTAGCAGGAGTCACTTCTTTTATGGATCTAATTTCTTGGTTGCCATGGGGATACATCCCTGTTAAACACCCAAACAGGAAACATTCCCAACAGGAAACAGGACACAAAAAAGGTTTCCTATTAAAAATACATTTCTCAACATAAATCATGCAAGCTGTCATAAACAAAAGTGACTAAATGCATCCATGAACACAAACAGAGAACCTTTGCTATGAGACGTAGATGAATTAAGTGAGCTAGAACGTCTCTATCTCAGCTGTCTTTGAGAGTTTCCTACAAAAACCGCAGAGCATTCCTTTTAATCACTCAAAGGCAGACTTTTATAGACTTGTTTTTAAGTCATTATCTTCTCATGTTTTCTTGTTGCTGCAGTTAGAATAATACAGCCTAATGAAGACTGTTTCAATACCTCAACATGAAATGCTGTGTTAACTTTGCAAACCACCTCGCTATGTGAAACAGCTTTGGAGTATTAGTCTCAGGAAAAGCAGCAATTTGGGTTTGACCACTTAACTGTTAACTACAATTTCCTTACAATAAAAAAACCCCATAACAACACAAAACAAAAAAAACAAACAAACATAAAAGTGATAACTATCATATGTGCCAACACTGACTAAAAAAGGCAATATTTTGTAATAGCAGAGTAGTTACTACAAAGGTTATGTCCTTTTAACATGTGCTAGTGCAAAAACAAAGACCAAGAAATTATTTTGTAGAGTTCAGAGAGGCGCGCACATCAAGCCCTAACCCAACTTTACCTGAACTTTAGTAAAATGTCCCGACCATATGCAATGTGTTTTAAAGAATGTCTAAGAGAGGGTCTGTCCAAAAGCAGATCCCTGGGTAGTTTTTGTCAGCAGCAATGTCTGCTCAATAGCAATAGAGGGCGCCATTACCCTGTCTTCAACTCAGCAGCTCATACAAACAGATAGAGCATGTCCAGACAAGAGTCCTTTACTTCTTTTTCATATCACTGGTGGAAAGCATAAAGCTTGTTGAAAAAGTGCACTGATCTTGTACAGTTCAGATGCCTATGTGACCAAAGAATGGATCCTGGATCTGCAATATTGTCTCACCAGCACAAAACCACAGGACAATTTGAGATCAGTTGACATATGTTGTGGTCACACGGTGGGTTCCATTAGCATTACATTTGAATGACCTGCATAAACCCATGTCCAACATTGTACACATATTTAGTTCCATTTTTTCCCCTTTTAAAAGGGATAAACTTTTTTTTTTTTTTTTACAGCAATATCGTAAGAAATAAAGCATTTTTTTTTTTCTCCCGCTAATTTTTTTGGAATTAAATCAAAACAGAAAACCATCTCAAAATTCTTAAATAAGAAAAAACAAATTTGGTCTGTTGACAGTTTTCAAAAGATTTATTTTGGCCTTACTCAGCATGCAGACTGTCCCTCCGGACCACTGTGTGAATATTTCAACTGTCAGTGAGTTTATTTTTAATATTTTTAGCTATAGAGAGAAGCTTTCTGGCTTTACAGAATTCAAATGAGGGTTTGCGCATATGTGTATGCACACATAGACATTATGAACATTTAAAAAAAAAAGAGAGACAGCTGCCCAAATCACTTCACACTTCCTCCACATGAGGACAGAAATATCTGTCCTCAAAGAAAAAAATTGGAACAGGAAACCCCTTTTTATGGGATTGTGTCTCTCTCATCACTCATATAAAAGAGGATTACATGTGAGGCAGATAAGGCTTCGTGGAGCCAACATTTGTTTGTCACAAGTGTTGTCTAATATCTTCATTTCACAGACTTGATAGTGAACAATACAGAAGCCCCTCAGCAACAACTGTGGGGTTCACAAAACAATGACCTAATTTCACTTTTGTGATATAGCAGGACCCGATTTCATTGCTCAAGGAGAGATGCCCTTTATAAGCTGCTGCTGCAATAAAGAGTTGACAGAAATAGTAAATGGAGCGCAATTTTCATTATAAGGAGTCCCTCAGAGATTCCACAGACGGTGATGCTGATAATCACGGTGAAACTTCTTCTTGCATTGTGAATGTACTCAGAGTGTCTGTGAAAAAGACTGAGCAAAAATCTAAGTTACTGTCTTCTAAATAAATCACTTGTACTGAAAAGCGTTTGGAAAACAGCACGGCTTCTGGGAGCACCAGAAGTGAGTGGCTGGGATACAAATACGGGACACTTAATCCAACTGATGGAAAGGAGTGGGCTAGATTTGTAACCAGTTTGAGATGACACATCTAAGTCAATTATTAGACAAACTATAAACGACACAAGCAAACTTGTTGCAAATTAAAGGGGAAAAAAACCCCAAAACATATTGACCTAGTAAGGTGCTGAGCTGCCGTATGCTATCAAATAGGCTGGGAGTGATTCTACAAAAACTTAAAAAAATGATGTAGTAAACACCCCTTCCTAATGCATTACATCCCAATATCCCAGAGATGATCGGTTGTTGAAATGCCCTAACATCATCATCATTAACATCAGTTAGTATGACTGACTTGGCAGGGGACAAAATAAACAAATCAATGAAAGAACTTAGAAAAATACATCACTAACAACAATACCCTGTGGGTAAACTAACTAGTTCCACTAATTTAGACAAAACAAATTACTCCAGCTGAGGAAGGATTAAGAAAAACATGTCCTGTTGCATTTACAGCTTGCATGTAGGGTTTTTTAAATTCACTTTCTCTGTGGACTAACAATGATGAAAAAGTGATAAAAGAGAAAGAGCCCTTCTGGCTTGGATTAGGAATTTGCAACCCACTCGTGTATTACAATGTCTTGCGGATAAGCATATTACAATATGTGCTTCAGGGTTTGAGCTGGGGGTAAAGATGTGAGGTGGACAAAGACTATTGTATAACAGAAAGACGCTTTAAGGCGTCCCCTAACAAAAGCCAGCAGGGAGTTTTTTTTCAGATTCAAGGGCAATATAGGAGAGACTTTTGTAAATATAGGCCAACAGAACAGATTTATGTAGTAAAGAAAAAAAGATTAATGAGAATAAATAAGTAATTAAAAAAATAATTCAAAATAACATACTTTAGCTGCAAGTTATCATAATTTATGAAGAACCAGTTTTTAATCTAACTGTGTAGATTCATATTACATCCATCCATTGTCTTCCACCTATCCAATTCAGGGTGTTGCCAGGGTGGTGGAGGGCTATACCAGCTGCTATAGGGCAAGAAAAGGAGTACACCCTGGACAGGCTGCCAGTCTGTCGCAGAGCCAACACAGAGAGACAAACAACCATGCATACTCGCAACCACACCACCAGTCAATGTAACAATCACCAAATAACCTAACCCACCTAGTGGGGCTTGGTTGATTAACACTACATTCAGTCAAAACAAAAGACTAAATACGATCATCCAAATTTTTTTCTTTTTCCCCCTATATTGACGTTGCAATTTTACTTTTGTGGAACTGCTGTTTCTTTTTTTTTCTTCCTTTTTTATTACGTTTAAAAAAATTCTAAATATTCCTGAACCACCAGCTTCTTATCTTCTCAGCTGTACCTACAGAACACTCAAAATGTAAAACAGCCAGAGAAAAGAAGCAATAAAATGTAAAAAAAAAAAACGTGATGGACACAACTGCAGCATAGTATGTGTAACTAAAAAAAAAAGTGAGCCTAAAAAAAATTCTCCTAGTTCCTGATATAATGGTACACAAAGGCCAAATGCGGCATCGCCCTGCTCTGTCAGCCAATACATCTCGTACAGGAAGTTTTTCTTTGTTGTTTCTCAAACATGCAGAGCCAAATTCCTGCCCAAAACGTCCTTGACAAAAACAAAACAAACTAATAAGGACTGGCAGACCGTTTTTTGGAAACGGTACTTATCGTTGGGGAGTGACCAGCAGGTACTGGGGTTATTTTAAAGTGTGGGAGATTCATGGCCCACTCTGGGGCAATAGCTGCTCCCATCCTGCCTTTTTAAAAGGACGGATGCAGTTTGGAAATTTACACTGCAAACACACTGTGTTAAGAAAAGTTTATTTATGGTGAAATAAATCTGTCTGGCATATGAAACAATATATATTTCACAAAATTGTCTTGTTCTGTTAACCCTGAAACGTATTACGTTGAATTCTAAAAAGGTCAAAGCAATTTTTAAAAGTTCCTTATTCACCAAGACACAATTCAAATAAAATTTAAAAAAACATAATATAACATATTTTAACTTCTGTACACTGTATACTAAGATCCATAACAATATAGTTGGATTACATCCAAAATAAGGTATCTCAAAATAAAAGAGCTTAAAATATGTCTTCCAGAAAACAGGATGACTTTTTCTCTAGAACTATAAACATAACTTCAAACATAGGAATTGGGATTTCCTGCAAGAGGGCCATTATTTTTTTCACCTGCTTTTTCATCTGCTCTTCAAAATACATTTGGAGACTAAATGTTATGTAGAAAAGCACCAACTCTAGGCTTAGGTTTATTCACTGTGTGTCCTTCGCTCACTTCATTTACATTAATATAGCCTCGTGGAAAAAATAAATAATGCTGCTTACCTTTACTGATCAACCTATCAGCATTGACCCAACAAAAAAGCCACAAGACAAAGGATGGAAAAGAAAGTACATCTAAGTACAGAGGTAGGAAAAGGAAGGGGAGAATTTTTAAAACGTAAAAACAAAAAATAAATCAAAAACAAACAAAAAAAAAGTCCTTTTCTTTTTAATGATGATATACCCAACTCACATCTACACTTTCCACCAATTTAGAAATGCCACCCTAATGTGGAAGCCTTTTGACTGTGTGAAGCAAACCGGAGCACCCAAGCAAATATAAGAAAAATAGAAATGCCATACAGAAACCTAGAACCTTCTTTCTGTGATGTGAATGTTCTCTCTACTGAGCTAATGTGCTGCTGTGGTGCAGAAAAAAAACTAGGTAGATAACTTAAATGATATTACCATAAGAAAAGGTTTAGTTTATGGGTAAAATACTACAAAAATATTTCATCTTTACCAGGAAAAAAGGATGCGTGTGTTACCAGTGTGGTGACAGCTGCACAAAACACTGACGTTCAGGAGAAAACAATATTTAATTAGTAATGTGTTTCTGATATTTAGTCTGCCTTTATAAGGTTATTTATTTTGATTTTGAACAGTTTAACTTTACTTCTTCTTATAAAGACATCTCTTACACAGCACCTTAAACAGCTCTCACTACTTATCCAATAAAAAGACTTAGTTTCTGACTTTTGGTTCAGTGAGTCCTGCATTAATGTGGAAGAATTAGCATGCTGCTTTAGGTTTCTTGTTCAGGCCACCTTGTGTGTAAAGCTGCCATTATCTTGTGCACACTCTGTAGTCTTTCTTTCCAAATTAAGCTCAAAGCAGTCATGAGCATCTTGATCTAAATAGTGTGACCTGGGTCTGAAAATTAGAAGCAGCAAGTATGAGAAACACTTTTCCACTCCATTAAAAACATAATGAGTTAGCCACAGAGTGACTAATGCGATCACTTAGACTCTTAATGGTTAAGGGTCCAAAGAGCAGTAGCTATGGTACCCATACCCATATCCACGTGGCCACATACTAATGTCCCAGGGCACCTGCTGCTAGAGAGAACTTAACCAACATCTACCTGCACTGCTGTAATAAAAACAGAATAGATAAAGGGTTTGTATTTTTAAAATTCAGTGATCCTTTTTTCTAAGGTAAATAAAGTATTTCATAACTGAACAAGCAGACGTACAGAGAGTGACTCAGCACAGAGTCTTCGGGGAAAACAAATGAAAATGTGTACAATTAAAAAGAAACTGGTAACTCGAGATAAGGGAGGCAGTGAGCTGATAGCTGGATGATATCGGTCTAAACCTGTTCTCAAATAGATGAATCAGGTATCAGTGACAACCTGCTGATTCGGTGAAATTCTCTGTTATTCTTCTTAACTGCTCACACATCAGCAGTTGTGCACAAGATCCCAGTGGGAGAGCTAGCTTAGCATGAAGGAAGACAACAGCAAAGGGTCAGCAGTTTGGAGGTATTTCATGCCTGCCATGCCAACGACCTCTTTGACAAGACTGAAAAGATCAGATGATGACTGTGTGCTTCTCTCCCTCTCTTCTTACTTCTCGTGTTTAGTGAGAGACAGTGGTTACAGAAGGAGCTGTGAGGACATTGGACACCTGTAATACTTGTTAAGAAGCATTTATTGCATTACGATAACATAATGCACTGTCAACTCAATTAATAGTATTTTACATCAGCCAACTCTTATCAGTTGTTGATGTAAAGAATACAAAAAAAAAGGAGGAGGAGACAGAACAATTGCACATGACAACAGTGTGCAGAAACCTCAAGGCTCTCACTCTGAGCTGGCATGAGCCTAAAGACAACAAACAACCCTATCTGATTAGAACCAGAAAATGTTGCATCAGTGCATCTCTAATCAAAATCATTTTAAATGCTTTATTATTCCTTTACTGAGACACACACACACACAAATTTCAAGCATTCAGTTTATCCTGTCCCACCACAGGCTGCTTAAACTGTTGGGTTAATAAAATACTGTGAGTATATTTCTTATTAAAGTGCAACCGCTCTAATTTGTTATCTTATACAATATCTTCAAATGTTTGTGATTTGGAGTCAGTTTCTTTGCTTTTTTACCTTTATAGATTTAAATGGAGTTAGTCTTTTTTTTATTTTGCTTAATTATAACATTTTGGTTCAACATACCCATGCTTTATCCCTCCACTGTTTTGGGGTTGGTCACTTACATGTGGTCTAAGGAGCTTGGAAAGAAAAAAGCATCTGGACTTCTTTAAGTTGCTTGAAGACATTTCACCTCTCATCTGAGAAGCTTCTTCAGTTCAAGTGTCAAATGGTGGAGAGTCCCTAGATCTACGATGACCTGGATGACTGAGAACCTTCACAGTCACTTAAATGTGGGCACCTGCTGACAGCAACAACAGGTTCAAGTTCAGGTTTAAAGCAGGACAGTGGTGTTGACACAGGGGGGGATCATCGGACTAACTTTCCCAAGCAGATACAACCCAATACATAAACCCTGTGACCCAGAACAACAGTTTAACCTCAGTTCAGCCGTTCTCACAGCTCGATTTAACTTGGACAAGTTCATGTGCTGCTCATAGACAGTATAAGAGTAGGACATTGATATTGAGACATCAATCGCTGGTTTCTTAAGTTGCACTTTGAAGCCTCGAGATCAGCGTTTTCATTATCTCCCTCTTGGTTTCTAAAAAGTAGATATGACAAGAAAGGGCAGGTCTGACTTGCTTATAGCTTATCAATCACTAATCATTAGCCAATGACCATACCATTGATAATCATCTAATTTAAAGCACAATATTACATATTTACAAAACAGACTTATTTTTACTCAGAATGGCCCAAAACGAGTAAATGATCCCAAAAGACAGGAAGCCGTTTTCCTAAAGACTTCTACAGGACTTATTTATGCAACCGCAGCTTTTGTCATCCAAGTGGCTTTGACACAGAATGCAGATTTGAAGAACTTCCACAATGGCTTCATTTTTCTGACCTAAAAGCTACATCTGGCTTTGGAGGTGCCATGCTCAGGTCTCCAAAGCTCCAGAGCAGAACAAGGACTGAAGCATGGTGGCCGTGGGGTCATCTGCAGGGTGGATCATGAGCACCAAGAAATCTCTCCTACTTCACACCACAATACCTGTATTTGTTTTCCCAGTAGTTTATTAATCCACCCATCCATGCAGATAGTCTTTTATTTATTAGGCTCTAAGAACTTTATATATTCAGCTAATTTATACTAATTGTTTTTTCTTTGTTTTCTACGTAACTCCTCTTTGTTTTTGGATACTTTTAACCTAACTGAGCCATTTATTTATTTCATATTGCATTATTTTTACTCTTATCTATTTTTACTCAACTATGTTTAGGCTATTTTGTTATAAGTTATATTTAATGATTTTATCGCTGTGACACAGTAAATTCAGTAATTTTTTTAGATAAGAGAAGTACAGCATAGCTAACATAAGCTGCAAAGTGATCTGTGACAAGATAAATGCTTTAAACAAGAACAGAGCTTTACTGAGGAGTCAGCTGATGAAGTACTTAGCAAATAAAATATCTGCACAGGGGAATATTGCAAGTGGCATTATTTAACAAATTATTTATTTAATTAACATGTAGCTAAATCTGTATGTGTGTGGTGTTGGTGTTGGTGTTGGGGGGGGGGGGGGGTGATTTTTTTTTTTTTTCTTGTTTTTTTCTTTTTTT
>VUQR01003387.1:7630-36708 GCA_015108515.1 Hemichromis elongatus
CCCCCAACCCCCCCCCTTGAAAAATCCCCCCCCTTTCCTTCCGGCTGGTTGGTTGGAGTTGGAGCGAAATATAAGGGTAGTGGAAGGTCTCTTAAGTCCTGCTTGCACCAAGGAAGGGGGCCTGGCAGTCTTTCCTTCTCCATCTGATCTTCTATCACCCCCGCGGCTGCCGTTTCACCACCGCCCCCCCCGCTCATCTCTCTGTCACATGGTTTTGTGAAGAAGGAGAGGGTGCTGTGGCGGAGGGGGCCGGGGTTAGTGCTGGCAGCGGGGCAGGGGCGCAGAGGACTTCGGACAGGTCGTCCATGATACAGGTCTCCTTGGGGTCGACCAGGTTGAATTCCCTTACGAAAACGATGAAATGTGCATACAGAGTGTTCAAGTGGCCCTGCAGGTCCAGAGCCACCGTCTCTTTAAAGTGCGCCCAGTAGAGGTGAGCCAGCACGTGGAACAGGTACCGGCAGATCTTCTTTACCAAGGACTCGAAGGAGTTGGGGAACTCTTTGCCTGAAGCGAGAAAAAGACAAAAACAATAATGACTAAAGGTCGAGCCTTTGGCATATTATGAACTGGCTCCTGTTGCCAACCCCTGAATAAAATATTATAACAGTACAGCCAATGCAAAACTAAAGCTGCAGCAGTGCTGCAGGTTTGCATTAAAAGAGGGTTATTTAAAAAGCATTCATAATATTAATTGCTGAGATAACAAAGATAAAAATAAACAACATCACAAGTTTCTTAAGTCTGGCATAGAGCCTTTTGATGACAATGTGCCATTTCTTCCTGCAGTTCCTCACTGGACTGCTGCTGATTTACGGTACCCTACATTTCCACATCTGCACCAGCAGGGGGGAGTACAGTGCTTTAACACTTCCGAGCTGCTCAGGCCTGCACTCACCATATTTTGTAGGAAAGATTTCCTCGTCTGTGACCAGTTTCTGACAAAGACTCATTACAAAGTCTACATATTGTGGAGCAGTGCACTTCGTCTTCTTCCCCTTCTCGTCATACCAGTAGTATATTCTAGAAAGAGAGCAACATAGAAGAAATGTCACAATCCCTGTTATCACAACAACATTAAGACATGAATGGAGAACAGGATGTGATTACACAGCAGTGATCAGACCTTTAATAATCATAATGAATGCTGCTGAAAGAATGTGTGTGGTTCATGTAGCAACAGCAGCATTAGCTCAGACAAAAGTATTTGCTGGAACAGAAACGAATAAGCAGGAAGATGAAATAACAAAGTGACAACTGGCGCATGAAAAAATCACCTGCTTGATTTCCTCATCGAGGAAAAACCCAGACCTCTAAACAGAGTATCACTGTATGACTGAAAGTGATACTTCAAATGTGTAATCTTATATACAAACTAGATATTATGTTTGCATTTTCTGGCTATTGTGGATCCCGTGACCCTGAGTTTTAATTTCCTGATCGGGCCACATTCCCTTGCTGACACTGATCTTTTGTCAGTCCCGCTGCTGGGCAAACATTTCCGTAGGGGCTGACCCGGATAACTGAATTGTAAGCGGCTGGCTTGGAAACATTTTTAACAAAAGGTCAAACAGGAGGTCAGCAGGCACCTTAGAGATAGACGAATGAGCCACAGGCGGCTTTTTGCGGGCTATCAGGAGACGAGATGTTGAGACAGAAATGGTAAAACAACCACAGGGACCAGAGATGATCTCCGAGTTGGAAAGGTCAGTTAACAAGCAGATAAAATGTGGGTGCAGGTGTAGCGGTGTGCAGTGCGGCTGTGGGAGGTAGCAGGCAGACATAACAAAACCTGAGGAATGTAAAGTGTCCACATAGCTGATCCTCCAGGAGGCCAACTACTGACCACAACAGCAGGACGTGACACTTACAACACACTAACAGACAGACAGTCTAATACTGTGTGCATGTGGGAGACTGGCTACACTACAAAGATAAAACGGGGAAAAAAAAAAAAAAATCAAAAAACTAAAATCGTTCTGAGTGTACACAACGAGCACCTCTATAGACAAATGGACAAACTGACCGAATCACTTAAATCGTAAATCTAATAAATTCAGGAGACTTTAAAAAGCATTACTTTATGACTTTTTCAACTTTCTGTCTACTGGAAGTTTTGCTTCAATTGTATTTCTTAATTTCCTTTCCAAAAAAATAAAAAATAAAAGCTTGGATTTAGCTTCGAGCTGAGCGTCTGGATAATGATTTTTATTCTTTGCTAATGACTTATGTTTTTATAACAATGCTGAAGAAGTTGGTGTATTTTCAGAAACAATCTAAACTGGAACCATCTATAAGAACTCAATGTGTAGCGAACACAGTGAGCACTTCTATCCCCCCACCCACGCGCACAAAACGGGTCTAAATAGTTACCAAATGGTTCTGTTCCCCTCAGAGCTCACGGAAACATTTTCTTCCAAAAATAGTGCTAAGCTCTGCCCTTGGGCAGGGGCACTGACGCTGCTGCTGTGACTGGGCCTCAGTCAGTTTTAACCACAGACAGCGGCGCAATGCCAGGTCCTGCACAGGCAGGAAAGGGCGGGGTGCTGGGCACCAGACAGCGGAGAAAGGTACAATCCGAAATGTTGGGCCTACATTTAGAGTTCAGAGGAGACATTAAACAAACCATTTTCAATTTCACTTCAACACTGTGTTTTTAATATTCAATACATTAGCCCCGTTTTACTGCTCGACAACGACACAAACAAAAAAACCTGTTAATCTGCTCCAACGCCTCATCTGTTCACATGCCGCAGGTGAAGCATGTTTGTCTTATTTGTCAAGGTGTGGGTTCAAAGCAGCAGCTTACGGTGGTGACAGCAGAAAAACTCCATTGTCTGATTAGCTGAACTCGTGATTACTGTCAATCACCAGGTTGTTTGTCTATCTCTCAGATTTTAGCTTGAGTGATTGCATTACTTGCGATGTGTTAAAAGGTGTTTAGTGATTGTTGCGGTTTTTCAAATTTAATCTGGTTTTTCGAGCCTTCACAGGGGAAAAGAAGGCCTCTCTTTAAGAGTCAAGGGTTTACAAAAAAGACTGCACCCCACCTCAACAGGGAAAGCTAGCTCAATAAATACTTAAGAGTTAGTCATCCTCCCCTTGTGTTAACATGAGATGGATAGACTTCTTTGTCAGGATTATCCTAAACAAACTAATGTAAAGACACACCTAATTTACTGCACATGGTAGTGATAAACCAGTTGAGGACAAAAGGTAAGGGTCTAAAAACGTGACAAGTTTAAGCCCCTGGACTGGAACTGATCACTAACAAATGGCAAGAGATTAAAGGCAGACATGCTGGTGAAACTTTGATCAGAGAATCAAGGAAATGTGTGTGAGTGTAATGATATTAGCAGAGTTCAGACAGCAGCAAAAAAAATAAATAAAATAAAATAAAAAATCACAGGCTGGACCGCAAAGCATTGAAGCTGAAGCTGGCCCATGGTACAGTTATTAGCATGTGGACTCTACATTTGCCAGACTATATCAGGTTTTCTTGTGTGCAAGCCAGTGACAATAATGAAAGGCAGAAAACTTGTGCTTAAAAAGGCCATGCCATGGGTGCAACATCAAGCACATCAAAGTGCAACCCTAACCTTCTGTTTGTGAGGGGCAGCCAATCAGAAAAAAGTCTTAAAGCCTTAAAGGCCCTGCACCAGACCTGAGAACCTGCAGCAAGGACTAGTGTAAAATAAGGATCATTGTTTAACTGCCAATCATGCTAATAAATCCCTCAAATAACATGAAGCTTCTAATGAGCTCAGTAGATCCTGTTTAAAGCTTTAAAATATGCACATTTGCATACTGTGTGGGTAGTTAGAAGACCGTGCACCTCCTTGGGGTTGTGAGTTCGCCCTTGCTGACCAGAGAGGCGCCGCTTAATGAATTATCCAATAGGACACCAGATTTCTGATAAATAAACCAATAAGGGCTCGCCAGGTGAGCGATGAATAAACCAGAAGTGTGGGAGATAACTTACGTGTTGCAGGCTGTCATGGCTTGACAGATCTCCCCAGTGCAGAACTCCGAGATAGTGCTGTACTGAAGGTTGATAAGATTGAAGAATGTTGTTGCTGAGGGAAAGACGAGAGAGAGCACAATGCTGTAGGTCAACACAGGAATCACAACAACACTAATGCACGGGCAAATATTGGTATGCCAGAGGGTGAATGACCGTAAGAAGATATGCAATTGTCACATTCTTCTTTGGCTCGTGAGCACACACCTAAAATTGTATACGCAATGCTTAGTGGGCAGTCAGAGTCACATGCGCGCACACTAATTCCAATTACAACATCCTTCAAAAGATGGTTTTGTTTCTGATGAGCACAAAGAATGGGAGGAGGCATTGGCAAGCATTCACCTAAAACAGACAGGTCATTTTGCTGCAAGGTAAAACTCCTGCACAGCCTTACACACTTGCACAACAGTGAAACAAAGTAAAGCTGGGGTCAATATAGGCTCAAGAAAACTATTCTTTTAGGGAAACCCTCCATCTTACTTGTAGCGTGAGATTCCTTAAGTAATATGGCTTCTGTGACTGTGTTTTTTTAAAGACTGGAACTACAAGAGAGACTGCCAATGTAATCATCTCCAACAACAGGGGACATAAATAAGGCAAATGTCAAACAGTTATTACAAAGGAAATAAGTAATAGAGCATGGTTTTCACTTAGATCCCTTGCTATTCCCATTACGATTAAACTACCATCCCACGAGTTCCCACACATTTTTCCCCTGCACAACATAGAAGCCTGAAGTTGGAAAATATTTAGTAAAAATGACATCATTATTTATTTGGTTACAAGAAAAAAAATCTAAACATTGTTCCAACCAACCGAGTTTCCTGGAGGCTAAACCTCAATAACTGATGGATACAATTTGATATATGCAAACTTGTATAACTTAATTTTCATGATGAAAAACTTCTCACCATGTGAAATCACATCCCGTCTGCTGTTATGCAACAATGTTTTATTAGCTAAAATAAAAAAGGAACGAAGAATTCCCCACTCCCACCTCAGTGGTTTGGATATGTAACTAAAGCCAAGTCAAAAACAAGTCTGAGACTGATCAAGCAGCTCCAGAAGTGATGCTCGTAATGGCAAATATACATTTGAGCAAACGCTGAAACGCTGCACTGAGAGTGTGGCTGTAAATGATGATGTGTAGTGTTGCACTGGGAACAGTCTCTAAACTGTGCCAGGCCTGGATCATGTTAAAGGCTTAGCCCTCTTGTCCTACTTGTTATATCCAGGAGAGGGACAAGTGCATATAGATGTGCAAACACCAAGCTCGAACTAGGAATACAGACCTCACTAAATATCTTTGAAATGCTGAGCATCGAAAATTGTCCAACTCTGTTGTTCAAATTTGTCATGAGTCAAAGGCACTCACTGTTGCTGGCTAGCCATTCATTGAGGTCTATCTCTCTGGGCAGCACCACCAGTTCCTTGAGGTCAAAGTCCACCACGCGGACTTTCGTGAACTCTGGTTCCAAGTACTGTTTCTTCTCTTCTGCTGGTGGCTTCTTTCCATTTGGCTTCGTTTTGGACTTCCTGGAACATACAAGACAAGAGGGCAGATTAATAAAGTGATAAGGAAAATACAAGATAAAGTGAAGTGGAAAAGAAATTTACAAGAGCCTGAGATTTATGCAAATTGTAAAACTACAGTTTAGTTCAAGTCTGTAAAGAATGGAAGTTGTTCAGGCTGCTGAAAGAAAAACCCCAACATATATTCTACAACCAGCCTTTCAAGATGAGCTGGTCAAATGATAAGCCAACAGTAAATATAGAAACAAAACAGCCCAAGTTAGTACTACAGTAAACCTCCACTGATTAACAGGGAAGTCAGTGCAAAATAACTGGTATGCATCAAATGCATTAAAGATTGCCAAAATATCAGTTACGAAACACAAACGTTCTGTGACTTCTTCATCATTTGATTAACAGCAGCCTAAAGAGACCAAACAAAACAGCCCTTTGTAACTGTACCTATCCTCCACGTCTGGCTCATGACCGAATGTTTGTAGAATAGCTTCTATAAAGGCAGCCATCTTCAGTGCCTTGTGCTTCCACTGTTAGTTTTAGCACTGCAATGTGATATTGCACTCTGCCAGGGTTCCCAGGCGTGTGCCCTTTCTTCCCTCGGCTCCTGCTCGGTGAAGGCACTGCCTTCCTGGGTTAAAGGTTGAAAATCTTAACAAGCAACAGATCTTACGCAATCAACTGTCCACCCATCTTCCTTCTTTACTATTTTAAAAGTTAGGACTAATAATACTCAGCTTAATTTGGTATTCTCTTCGAGCCTTTCCACACCATGTAAAGACTATTATTCTTCTCGAAATATACGTCTTTATTTCACTCCTACTTGCCTGTGCTATGCTGCTTTGGTTTGCTTAAAGACAAAGGAGGTTCAGTTTGCTGCTTAAATTTATTGTGCTTGTGCTGATCTTCGTTTCCAGCCTTCTTGAACTGTCAATTTTCCTTTATCCTCTTCTCTCCACACACTCTGTCTTAACACAATGATCCATCAATGTGTTCTTGGCTCTCGCCTTCTCTCCTTTACTTCCTATTCACAGCTCAGCCCACTGGAGTTTACAGGAGGAAAGTTAATTGGCTTGTTTTTCTGCATGAAAAAAGGTATTACAGTCATTGAAGAAGAGCATAGAAGGGAAAAAGAGAGCAGGAGAAGTAGAAAGGAATGGAACGACGAGAGAAGATCAACACAGGACCAGCTGATATCCATGGGAACTAATAAACACTTTCAAAACACGACTGGACTGTAAAGCACGAGGCCTCTTGGCCAGAGCTCGGTGTACAAAAGCCTTTCACTGTTTAATTCCATTCTCCAGGAAACATCGCCCAGCTTTCCACCTCAGCAAACAAGGAAAGGCATGTCAACATAATACAGACAGATACAGAGCCCTGAGGCTTTTTACTTAATGCTTAAAGACACGCCCCCAATTTCCTTACATGTTCACTGTCTCCCTATTTATCCATCAGACAAATGCTGTAAACTGTCCTCTGGATATACATGGGACACATTAAAAGACTCACACTTGCATAGTCACACAGCAAAGGTTGCAAAGGTGCTAAAGGTTCTTGTTTGTTGGGAAATATTTCCTCGGGCTGTTCAGATGTTTCCGTCAGGCAGTACCTGAGCTTGTTTTGGCATCATTTATAAAAAACTAAACTAAAAACCACAAAGACACGGGAGATTACACACTGCTGGTTAATTATTAATGACAGGCTACTTTCTCCAGTTGCTCCACTCACCTGTCTTAAGGCATCTCTTTCTGCCCTTTCCTCCCAACCTTCTGTCCTACTGTACTTCGAATCTACGGTGTAGTTACAGCGCAACTGTAAACTGCAACAATCTAGACTTGATCTTAATTGTCTTGCCCCACCAGCTTTCAGTTTACCTCACACTATGAACTGTACCGAGTCACATTTTAATTGCCAATCCTTTTTTCACATTTAAAGTGCTTGTTTTTTCACATCTCCTTATCGCCATCTGCTTCCTTCCTCTAGCCAAAACAAACAGAAAATACCCCTCCTTCCCTCTCATGAGGGCACAGACAGATTCATGTGGTCTGTGTGGTTTTGCGCTGTAAGCTACATGTTCTATCACGTGAAATAGCTTTTCCCGACAAAAGAGTTTCCTCTTTGGATACCATAAGCTCTCACAACTTTTCAAAGGCTTTGCTAAGCCTTTCAGAACAACTGGTCAGGTCCTGTAAAAGGATCCCTTTGAAAACATTGTTTCACTGAGCCATTTCCTGCCTTTCTCTTTGTAATTTCATAATTTTCCTCACACAATTGCCTCCCCCAGTTCTTATGAATATTTGAGGATAAGGGGAGGTGATGGTCTACAGCCATCAGTTTATTTTAGGATAAAGAAAACTTCCTCTTTGCCAACACTCCTCCCTTCACACAACTTTCTGATTGGTAATGTTCTCCAAGGCAAGTTTTTGCCATAAAAGGCATTAGATGCCTCTTTCTCCTCGCCAGATCAGGGGCAGATCAGGGCAATCCAGAAGACGAGTGTAGAGGAGAAAAGGAACGTGTGCCTGGCACCAGCAGAAACATTTATATGATTCGGCCTCATAATACAGAGATACATGTAAACCTGATTTATATACGAGTGGATGGCGGGAAGAAACACCTTCTGGTGTTGATCTGCACTGAAAACAAAAAGGAAATGGGGCTGTTATACAGGTTAGGCAAAGTTCAGCGCTGCAGAGCTGTGGAGTAACTGACCCAACAGCTGTTCAACTCCATCCTTATCCACTCTCCCCCTTTCACTTTTCCCAGCACCTCCCCCACCATCAACCCATCTTCTCTCACTACCTTTCCTCTTGTACAAGACCAAAAGTACAGAGTAACTGCACTGTGTGTGTCACACACACACACACACACCCCCAGCAGTAACCCCCTTTCCCTTTTCACGGAGGACCCAGCTGGTGACAACAGCTGTGTCATGAGCCAGATCCCACCAGAGAAAAACTAGAAGAAGCAACTTCTATCTGGTCTGAAAGACTGTTTGTGTAGAAACGTGAGCATCAATCGAGCCAAACATGCATATACATGACATGCAAATGTTAACTACTGATTATTTTCTGACTGTGGGCCAAATAAATCCTGAATATGCTTGGTTCTTACAAATGGCTTGTCTAACAGAAAGGGGGAACCCTCTTGCAAGTGCACAAAAAGCAAGTCCATCTCATTACCAGAATCTGGTTCCAACTAATAATGCCATCGGATGGGGCTACATTACCGCACTATCTTGGAGAATTAACTACAGTGGTTCTCTAACACCATGAATACATGGGGTATCCAACGAATGACGTATGGATGCATTTAATGCAATATGGTTGGGTGACACTGACAAAAATTTCAGCATTATCTTTCAAACAGCTGCTTTCTATATGAAGAGCTTTGATTTGACTAATAAAAACAAACAAACAAACAAATGCACTGGCACAATAAACAAAAATGTGTAAATATAAAGTAACTCTGTTCTCTTCTTAGAAGAAAAGCAGCCACTCTAAGATGCAAAGACAAGTTCTTTGACACCACGAGGCCCTAAAACTGTACTGAAAAACTGGATAAACAAAAACAAACAACCAAAAGCACTGGCATCCACTGGAGGTCATACAGGGAGGAAATAAAGCCTTAGTACGTGCCCAGACCTTAAAAACATGTGACAGTTTAAGGATCAACTCGTATAGTGAAGTTCATCTCTAATTTTTTTCTCATTTTTAAACCTATTATTATACTAGTGTAAAAAAAAAAAAAAAGTGATAAAATTTCATGATAAGACCAGAACAGAGTGAATGAACTCTGCTATTTTGTTAAATAAGCAGCTTTCTCGAAGTCTGCTGATCTATTTCAGGACTTAAATTAAATAGACCCAATGGCACCCTGCCCTGAAAAACCACAAAGAGGGAAAAAAGCAAGCAGTCTGAGCACAGCAAAGCTCCACCACAGCAGCCATTACAGAGCTTAAAAATAAGAGACTGACTTAAGGATCGACTAAACCTGAGGTTCAGATTTGTTAAGTCAGAAACGCATTGCATCATTCAGAGTTAAGTATCGTTTTATTTATTTTGCCAATTTTAGTTTGTGGACAAGAAAACAAAAACAACAGCAGTGCAGCTGTCACCACTTAATCAACGGCTTTACTGGGGGTCAAAGCAGCCTCGCAAATACGTAAATGAGAATTGTAGCCGGGGTGCAGATCTAAACATATGTAAATGCACAAACACACACACACAATCTACTGGCCCTACTCAGCACTGTTCTAGCTTACTCCTCTCCTTGTTAACCTATCAAACTGTGAGTACCATATTCAAGCCTCATCATCATAACAACACACAGGAATAGGGTTTGGGACTCAACCACTTGGGAGTGTAATCTTGAATTGATTTAACACAATAGGAAGCAAAATACTGAAATAAAACAAAATTTCACTACACCTTGATCAATCTACTTGTAAAACAGCAACAACAGGTAAGGCGAAATAGCTAAAAGTCTGCTGATCTATTTCAGGACTTAAATATAAAATAATCTTTTGTCTAACCTCTACTCATACAAGTGTCTAAGGCAGGGGCATTGAACCACTGACTGAAGGAGAAAATAGGTCAAACAAAAGCTATAACAAGCTCTAAGGTGCCACCCACCTTATAAAATCCAAACTACATGTCTTTGTTAACTCAAACAGGGTACATTTATTTAGTTTGTACTAAGAATTTCTGGAACCACTTGCCCTCCACGCAATCCCCTCTGAGGCAAATACATTAAGGCTGTAGTTTCTGTTAATTTCCTGGGGAGGGGTAAGTTCGCAAGAAAGAAGGAGCAGAAAAACTTGTTCCTACTTGCTGCAGGTCTTGCAAAATACAACATACAGTACAACAACCCTTTCTGCTGCTGCTCTTAATATCCAGCCTAGATTACTGTATGCTAAGCGAAGCTACAATAGTGGAGAGTCCCCTCACTCTCCCCCTCCACATCTTCACAAAACACCACAGGATGTGAGGCATGTACCCTTTGGGCTGCTGCTTGAAAAGAAACACACCTGGCCAAAGACTTGAAAAGTAACAGGAACCTTCATCTCAGCATTAACATGACTGTCTGTACCCTGGAGGAACACCGTCATAATGACTGTGGGTCTCTGACACAACAGGGTAGATACACACTTGTCCTCTATAACCGGGGTAGGTTGTATCACAAACACACTGTTAACCCTAATATTGGGGTCAGGCATTCCTCGGCTATTAAGTCTGATGCTTCATATTATGACCTGGAGATAGCAGTAAAACTCTTTTTTATAAACTAAAAGGCTAATTACACTTAACCTTTGAAAATATTTGACCTTTTATTTGTTTTTACTTTAAGAAAAAAAAGGGGGGGAGATGTAATCATTTTCTATGACTAGCACAATTAAGTATGTTAAAATACTACAGGCGTCTTTAATAATTTAATAGACTGGATGAGAAGACAGTGTCTCATTTCTCCTGCTCTTGCTGAGTCTTGCTAAGCGCTGCAGCGAAAGTTATTATTAGTTTTCAGGTGATCTTGAACTGACCCCAGAATCGCAGGAGCCTAATACTTGTGTAATTACTACAGACAAAAGGCTGCAAGTTTATCTTGTTTTAACCAGAGGCTAGAGACTTTCTAGTTTTAGACAAACAAAAAAACCCCCACATTTAACTGTTAGCGCTGCTGTAATCAGAAGGCGGTGAACTATGACGTCGGAGAAAACAACACGCAGAGCCAACGCGGGTTTTTGCGTCTTCGATAAAAGCAGCTTTACGACACTAAAACAACCCACTACCCCAGCTTCATTAAAAGCAACAGGACAGGAGAGAAACTCAAGATAATAGCAGAAAGAACACTTTCAAGGTAAAATATAAGTATTACCTTAGTACTTTTCCGACTGCCTGGAGCACCATTTTGCAACTTAGTCCGGTTTTAGAGTTTCTCTGTGGGTGCATGACCTTCTTATCTCCAGAAAAGGAGTAAGAGTCTCTGACCATAGCTTAAAACATGAAGAGAGATGACAGTCTCTCCTTAATACTGTGAAGCTGTAGTCTGCCTGTAAAAACACTACGTTGGGACTTAAGAGAAACTGTGACTCACTGTAGGGAAGAGGGGGGAAAAAAACTTTGTGAGCACACTTTACAGAAAGGCGCACCTCCTCTGTCTCTCTCGTCCAATCACAGAAGGGAAAAAAGTGCAAAGGGGGTGGGGTGGGTGACGTCACTGTCCGCCCATGTGGACGTGGTTTAGCCTTTCCCCAGAATTGAAGTTAAAATGTAGCAACAGGTGGTCCGCAGGTAAACGACTACAACACAATTAAAAAAAAAGGTGTCGCTAGACTTTATATACCTGCTGTAAAAACGGATTTACACAAGCATAAACGTTTCTGGGTTTACAACACTGATACTGCATATGTATACATAAAGTTGTTAACTTTCACAAAAATAAAGCTGGTGCAAATAAAGGCATTTTAAATAATGCTCATACTCATCTGCTGACAATGACTGGATTGTGGATGAAAAGCCTTGCAAGTGTAAGTAAAAATGGTTTATTCCTGTGTGCTGAAATAATAATTAAAATCTTTGATCACTTTAATTTTCTGCATGCTGAGCAACATTCCTCCTGTTCACTCTGAACTTCACCTGAGTCGATTTATGATAGGCTGGCAGCAGTCAGGCGAGTTCAGACATGCTGTAAAAGCTGAAGAACCCGTGAACCAATCAAACAAAGCCTGTTTGAGAGCCAAAGGCTGATCTGTAAAAAACATCTGTATGTTTCTTTGTTTTTTATATTTGAGATTTTTTTTTAAAGGAAAAGTTTGATATAAATTCTAATGAAATTATCAGTAAAGAGCTGAAGCGACAACACTTTAGTATAAAAAGTGCTAGTGTAAATGAACACAGACAAGTGTAAGATGTTCCATTCATGAGAAGATTACAACTAGTGTTACTAAGCTATCATTCCCTCACTGTTCTTCCCTCTAATTACTGCCTTACAACAGATGATCCCTCTTATTCTCTCTCTGCGCATTTCACCGCCTCACTCCTTTATTGTTTGTTTTTCCTCTATCTCCTCAGACAAAACTTTGTGTGCCCAACTATAGTATGGGTTCATGTATAGACACAAATCTATGGGACTTTATGTGCATACCTTAAACTGGGGATTGCAGTATTAAGACCAAGATGAATGAGACTGTCAGAGTGAGTAAGGAATATGTAGTACTTGTTCATGGTTAACCCTTATATGATCCCAAACCAACAAAAAAAAAAAAGGAAAGAATTTCTAAGAGACAGCAAGTCAGATAGGCACCTTTCTGCAACCACATCCTGCATACCACATTACGGGTGCACACTGAGGCGCTCTGGCTCCGATACCAGCTGTGAGGAGTCTGGGGAAGATGGGGGAGAGAGACAGCGAGAGAAGAGACCAGAACAGGGCACAGACTCTGTTTTTAAGATGCTAATTATAGTATCAGCCTGCCTCATATAATGACTACAGAAACTGTTAAAAAAAGGGTGGGGGGGGGCATGCTATGGGTGTTTGGCTTAGTGTGTGTAAGCAGGAACAAATAAGTGAGCGGCTTAACTAGTCACTGTGTAAGCAAGAGGTAAGAAGGGGATATATAATCAGATGTGGGGGCTGTTTGTGTTGGGGGCTGTGGTCGGTATGTTATATATAGCTCAATTATCAAAAGTCTACAGGTCTCGGCAACATTTAAAAAAAAAGTTTGAAATATTGTAAAATATACAGCAAATTTGCATCAAGTTCCTCGTCATTTTCTACTTGTGTTTACTGTCCTTTTGGGAAGTTCTTCAAACTGCTAATAGTTTCATTCTCTTTAATGAAGCCTTCTTTGGTGTTATTTTAAGGATAAAAAATATAATAAAAGGAATTTTATAATTACGTCTTACAGAACATCAGAAACTAAAATTACATTGTTATGTGGTTTATCACAGTGTGATATTGTTTAAAGTGTTACATGTAATCACGAGAGAACAGTGTGTCGTTATAATGGAAATCCCATGCTTGAGGAACTTTCCACTAATTTGCTTCTAACTATTGGACCCAAGTGGTCTCTGAAAATAGAAAAAATCCATTCGAGATCACTGGCGCTTGGCCTCGACAATCACGTGTGGGAACAAAACGTTTTAGCGAATCGGGCATGAAAATTAGAGGAGGTGGCGTCTCTTAACCCTAAACTAGAGCCTTCTTTAAACGGGCAGTATGTGATCACGACTGTAGTCTGTGTGACCATGTGGATTCTGATGATGCACAAGTTGGACCTCTCTTATGCAACGTCTGACGTGGATGGGAACCAACTGCCACATTCCACCGTCTCTCACACAGAGGTTTACTCTTCCCTCCCTGCTAGTGTCACAATCTCCTCCCCTTCAAATACGCAGACAAGGCTACCTGCGTTCAACAAAACAGATATTGCTGTAAATTACTAATAAGACAACAACGCTTTCACAGGAAAGGTTTGGTAGAAAAGGCCAAGTCCTGTAATGACCTGCCAGATCAAATTTCCATTCTCTGAACACATATCCATTTGTTTATTGGTAAGGGGTACTTCTTGAGAAAGTGTAGGAACTTTTTTCCCCCCACTATAAAAAGATTACAGATATAAAATCCACAGCAACAACAATTTTCAGATTAGTTTAACAAGCAAAACCCCAGAAAGAATGACTTTTATCAGTACCTGGAAGCTGCTCGAAGGATGTTAAAAAACAAAAACAACCACCCTGATTAGGAGATACCAAAGGATTGGATTTATTTGCAAAACAGGACGCTTTTGGAAAATAAATAAATAAATAAACGGAGGCAATTTATAGAAACACTGACATCACTGATACTGATGGATGAGTAAAGCCCTAATCTGATGTTGGTAAAAAAAAATAAAAATAACATTGAGCATGATAATTATAGGCAGAACTGATCAGGCCAACAGATAAGGCAAGAAAATAAGCACTGTAAGAAATGTAAGATATTCATTCACCACAGGATTAACATCATGAGCAGAACAGTGCATAAGGCGCACAGTAAATTCATATTTATGTGTTAAAAGCTGCTGAAAGCTTTTGTTATTATTACCATGTTTAAAAGTGGAATGAAGACTCTTGGATAAAACACATTTGTGAGCGGCGATCTCCGTAGCTGGCTCAACAGGTTGAGTCTGAAAGTCAGTGGACAAATTCCACGTATTTAAGACAAAGAAAACACTGATTCGAGGCCAGAGCTACATGAGTCATGATCGTAGCAGATGCGCCTTGGGGCCTGGCAACAGACCAGTCCTGGACTGGCTACAGCAAATCTCCAGCCAATCATCGCTGGGGTCAAAATGACAGACAGGTCAGGCACCCAACCGTGCTAGAAAAACCCAAAATAAATGAATCGGAAACAGAGTAGTTCCAAGTTGCTCTATATGACATGTTGGTGTTGCATTCTGCATGTGGGAGTGTGTGCACTGTGTTTAGGTAAGGTCTTAGGCAGTAACAACATCACAGACCGAAGGTCTTTAGAGCCTGGGGGTTTTCCATAGGCACGAAAAAAGGTCAGCAGGGGCAGGGAGACATTTTGGACAATGAACCCAGCGACCTGGCCTGCAGTACATAACTGCTGGAGAAAATGTGTTTAATAAAAATATAGCATCTGTTTCCATGCAACCCCACTAACCAAAATAAGAAAAAAAAAATCTGATCCAAGAAAAAACAATATCAGTAGTTTTCTCCCTTTTCTTCTGCAAAACTATGGAGCTAAATGGGCATGTATGGTCTATATGTCTGTGCAAATGCAAAACCTGAGCCAAAAAAAGGCAGCTTCAATGACTGCGATCAGCTAGAAAGTGCTTACACCTACTTTCTACACACAATTTTGGGCTTATAAAGAGCGAAATAAGCACCTGTGCTTTTAACAACAGTTTCAACTAACTATTCATATGAAGCAAATGGGATTAAACATTCACATTAATTTAGCTAGCCCCTTACAGACGGAAAGACAAACTAGTCTTTGCCCACCACGTTCTCCCTTCGCCCTTTATGCAGTTCTGTCCTTTGCTTCATCTCTTCTCTGCTCTACATTCCTCTAGGGGAAGGGCTACAAGCAAAGACATGTCATTGCTTTCTGCACACACAGAGTTACTTGAAGCCTGAACTGAAGGAGATCAAGTGCATTAGATTCTGGCTCACAGTTCAGTTGGACATTCTTATGTGTGAGCACTTCATGCAGAAACACAATAGAGTTCCAACTTTATGCTCTATTTAAAAAAGCAATGGCATCAAAGTATACCAAACTATACCTATCTGACCAATTGCTGCTGCATCTTGTCAGTACAAGTCAGTTTAATCTGCAGTTCGGATATTTTATTGCAAACTTTCTGCACCGAGTTGATTTCAGTATGAAAGTTTGCAAGGTAAAGAATGTGTGTAGTAAACAGGAGGACGTGTTATAACTTGTTTAAAGCTAAAGGAAGACAGGACTTTAGCAAGAAGCAGACATTAGATGAGAAATTCCAGACTCGTACCCAAATGCTTATAAATCACCAACACCGTGGATGCTACGTGGATTATGTCAATGAGATTATATCAGTGAGAAATGACTAAGAAAGAAACAGAAAGAAATGGATAAAATGTGTGTGTGTGTGTGTGGGGGGGGGATAAAATGATAAAATGAGAATGAGCAAGTAGTTAAGATTAGAGAGATGGATAAAGTGAGAGGGCTGAGCTGCAGAGAATCATGTAAGAGGAAAAACAGAAGAGATAAAGTGTGACTAACAGTTAGAAGCAAAGAGAAGAAGCAAAGAGTAAAAGAGTTTAGATCATGTGGGAGGTTGTCACAGCATGCCCTGGCCGCCCGCTGCACTCCTCCTCCCAGCATTCCTTAGGAGGGGAGAGTCTCTATCCATCCTGCACTTCACCATTTGGACCAGCCAAACACCTGTCTATCAAGTGGAACAGTGCACAAAAAAAACCTCACACACACTCCGAGTGACATGGCATGTTCAATTTTGACTTAAATTTAACAGTCTGAGGTGAAAGAGAGACAGATGATCTGCAATAATCTATAAAATACTACTGTGCTTACAAAAGATTCTCCTCAATCAAGAAGAACCAAGAGAACGTGGAATACTTAGATATTAACCTAAACATTGTAAAAATGTAGGTATGTACATATGTAATAACTTTGCATTGCTGCAGACACAAAAGCATTCCTTCATATGTTCCCAGAACCCCTCACAGACTTGGAAAAAAAGACCAGGAAAGAACATCTCTTTTCCTGCGATTGTGTGCATCCAGGAATTTGCACAAACTTATCCTAAATATTTCCCAACTGCAGATAAAATTCAGAACATTTTTAAACCAAAGCAAAACATTAGCTGCAGATTACAGCTGAAATGAAACAACGGTACACAGGCTGAGAGAGCAGGACCACACAGGTATACTTCGCTGTGAGATCAACATTGCCATCTACTGGAATGAACACCTGCATACCACCAAACCAGGAAACAAACAATGCAAAGAAATGCATTTTCCCCCTTTTGCATCTAAGAAGAAGAAGCTGAGAGACAAGAGACATCTTCCCACCACTGGAAAAGACCTCTCAAGGCAGACATTGTTTGAAACTTAACACAACGTCACAGCTAGACTCAGTTTTCCACTCCACTTTTCCATCCCTGGGTGTGGATGCTCAGATGTGTGTGTTATGTTTCTGTGTGCTTTTTGTGACACCTGAAACCGAACCATAGCTGTGCTGACGGTACAGACGCCAGCATCCTTTAAAGACTATAAAATTTAATGAGTTAATTTCCACTACTGCTGGTGTTGGTTGAGTAAGATGAACAAAAAAGAAAATCAAGTGTGAAAAGGACACGTGGAATAATATTTTAACAACTTTTCAGTAAATCTGAGCCAGATGAGGCAAGAAAAGGGGAACTTGTAACACACAACATGGGCTGCTGTTTGCTTGGGAGCACAAGTAGTAGTCTGTGTATGCTTGTATATTAGAGTGTGTGTGTGTTAGGGAGGGTAGCAGAGAATAACGTGGAAGGGAGAAGGATGGAGAAGAAAGAACATCATGGAAAGAGGGGGTTGCGGGAAATAAGATGGAGGTGACACCCATGTTTGCACAGGATGTATGTGTGAAGGGTGGAGCATGATTGGGTAGACCACGGGGCTTTGGGGTGAACAGAGCTCTCTTTTCAGGGTTCCAAGAAAAAAAAAAATAACAACAACAAAATGAGATGGAACTGCTAGAATGGACCCACAATGGTTAATTGTGAATTAACCAGTAGTCCTGCAAAGTAGACACCAGGTAGTGAAGTCTATAAATAGGCCTGGGGAAAAATGAAAATAAATATCACAAAGCAGTGAAGAAACTGTTGCTGACTCTTAAAAGTAAAAATGATCCATGGGATAAAGAGGAGACTGCCAGGTTTCTGCACAGTTTGAGTAGCTTTCTGCCTTTTGCTGCAGGGCTGTGCATGTCTGTTCGGATCCAGCTCATTAACTCCTAAGTAAGGGTATTTAGACACACATTTCCTATTGAGGGGAACGTGGACGCAAGTATCCTATAGCGCTTCCAGTAACAGACTCGCGCCACCACATACTGCCTGAAAGCACAGAATGTTCCCTTAAAATGGTCATTTAAGCTAATTGGGTTTCAGAGTAAAAACTAGATGACGGCGAGGAATGAGCAATGATGCAGAGCAGCCTGTTTGACTGTCTGGGTTGACATATTTTTCATCAGATCACGTTTACAAGTGACGAAGCGTGGGGAAAATTAAATGTGACAACTATGTGAGGAATGCTCAAAACCTGAACTACATAGAAAGAAAAGGAGAAACCTGAATGTCAAACAACACAAATAACAATGCCTTAAAAATCAGTCGTGGTTAAAAATCCTATGCCACATCGCATTAGTCTGCCTGTTAATGCACACATGCACACACAGACATCTCTTTCTAGGTATATTGTATATCACTGCATCCTCCCCCACCTGTGAGACAAACTGACATGAGAGATGAAAGGGTTTTCCCCAGACCTTTCCTCTTTCCCAGAGGAAAGTGCTCAATTTCCTCCATCAGACAGTCTGGTATGTTAGTGTTTAATTTGTTTTTTCTCCAGTCCGGCCAATGCCCTTCTGTTCTTTAACCCGGAGGACGTGCAGATAGCCGACCTGCTCTAAACTTGGTAAACTGTAGCCACCAATAAATATTGTACAACTCATGCATATCTGTGCTTTTCCCAGTGCCCATTGGCCTCTCACAGTGGTCCATTTTCTCAACAATTTATATGCATGTATGCATTTTAAAATATTTTTTTATTATAATGCAAAGTTTATATAAACAATAGTGGGGTTTTACAAGGTGAAATCCTCCAAGTAAAGCCATGAATGTTTCATGAATTCAAAAAGTCCTTGCAAGTTGTTTTTTTGGGCTGCCTCTCAGTTTGTGATCCGCTGCCTGAAACGAGCCATTTTAACACCCGTTTTTAAGACCACCCTCCCTTTAAGACAGCAGTCCCACTACCTGCCAACCTACCGTATGTGTCTGAGGCGTCCATTTTACAGGATCTTTCCCGTTTCTTTGTTTTCAATATTCAGCTCAGTAAGTAACATGAGCACTTTGAGAAATGCTCTTCCAACACTTGTCTGCACAGACCGTTACACATCCATTAGCTAGAGAGTGTGTTGTACAGTAGTTGACATGTTGTAGTCACAACAGCCCCCCGAGAGCCTGGCTGGCTTTAAATCAGCCAACTCACATCTGCTGCTCTGATTATCAAAACAGTTGCTGGGTCAAATGAGGTGGCCAAGGGTAATAATTCATATGCCTAATAACTGAGGGATAAGGGTATAACATCCAAAACGGGATAAACAAACTCTTAAGCAGAGGAAGCTTATTAATCTAACCAAAAGCTCTAAGAGGACAAGAACTCCCCCCTCCCCCAATAAAAGAAGAAGAAAACCAAACAACATCCACCTCCTTGATGACTAGACGAGATCTCTGCACCATCTGATAGCAGAGGAAACTCTGGTCCATTGTGTAAGCCCGATTAATTGTGGGAGTGATGAAGCTTTAGGAAGCAGTCACACCCAGGAGCTCGCAAAGAGGTAAAAAGAAGCACGTGACTCAAGAAGGCCAACAAATTTACAAAGCACAAAATGAAGCTTCTGGAAAATATGAGTGAGTTAAAACCTTTGATGTGTGAATTTTAACCTCTAATCAGCTTAGAGGTGTACAGACAGCATTGTACATGTGACTGTGTTTGTGCAACAGCTCTGCTGCCCAGAGAGGAAGTCTGATCTCTCCAAGGAAGATACTTGGAAATAAGGCAGGGAGGTTTAAACCACCAGCAACGCCTTTTACGGACATCCAGTCATAACAACAACAGCTCTGACACTAAACTGCAGAAGGTCGGAAAGACTCGGACCGAGATGAACTTTGTTTAGAATGTAGACGCGTCCAATCCAAAGACCTCTGATACGGTGATTAGCAGTGACAGAAGCTCACGTAGTCATGTCTGTAAATGTCCATCCCTGGTGGCTAATCAAGAGGAAAAAGATGCACATGTTAGTGTGATGGTAGCGCGGTGGCAGCCTTGGGTATAATATGTGCTTCTGTAAGAGAAGAGGAAAGGAGAGGTGACTTTAGGAGGGGAAAGAAAGGCAGCAAATGTTACGGGAATACAAAGCTACTCATGTTTTGCTACTTGAGGGCATTTCACAGATGAATGAAGATATAGCAAAACCCTCCATGACGTGTCTCGTGTTTGTCAAATAATACATGTATACAAGCTTACCGAGTGACACAAACACTGACACGCTGAAAGCTACCAAGTGTACATACAGATTGATCTCCCTGTTTTCCATTCAACGTCCTCATGGCTCATCAATGAAAAAAGAGAAGGTAGTGGTCATAGGCAGCTGCTGCCAGTATAAGAACAAGGAAAGGAAAGAGATTGACGTTAAGAAGACACAGGAGAGGTCAAATCAATAGATGCTAGTGGAGCAGCTTCACTGATGAGCAGTAATATTGAGATTTTCCTCCACAGAATACACATTAAAAAAAAAAAGAGCTGTGGTGAGATGCATTCGAGACTTTTTTCACCTTTTCAACGAGATGAGATCAGCAGATGACAACGCTACAGAGCCACGTAAGAAAGGGCGTCTGTTGGTCTCTGCGCCAGGGGATTCAGGTGCAAATAAGCCTCTGATTGGCTGTAAACAGGGGAGGATCTATCTACCACCTGGGAAGATGAGCTTATTCGGTGACATCATCTCTCACCATGGGGGGATGGGATGGTTGCCAGTGAAGTAAGCACATCTGCCTGCCACACAAAAGACCTCACAAAAGACTGTGTGCGTCTTGGTGGCATTGTGCCCAACACAAGCAGGAGAGCTTTATTTCTACAAAAAGGCCATCTGAGGTGAGAACTTGTTTGGCACACAACCTCTAAATGAATGCTGCCTCAGAACAAACTGGAGTCAGCACTCTGCAGCACCACTGCTTTCTCAGGAGCCACAGTTTCCTCCCTCTGATTGTCTAATAATTCAATCTCTGTGGATGACTCCTACGTCTGAGTGCGATGCTTTGATTTTAAGGTGTGAAATTAAAATCTTAATAAAGTTTATTGTTCCTCGTCTTCTCTCTTTGGCAGATAGCGGTTAATTGAAACAAATGAGGAGGCACGGCCTCCAGAGGCACTGCAGCATAGAGTCAGTTACCCAGCTATGCAGGCAAGTGTGCATGTGACTGCATTTCTTTCTTTTTTCTCTTTTCTTTTTTTACTGAATACAAACAAGGATGTCTTATCTACCTACTGACCACCAAGTTCAGTGTTCAATTAGACAGATCCAGACCACCACTCCCTTTTCACAACTGCTTTTTGACAAGCTTGACAAACAGGAAATGAGACGCCCAGGCACTTCCCCTCTCCACTCAAATGGGTCTGTTGTTGCCAGAGGCTAAAAACAAAAGACACTGGCAGCTTCTGGAACTACCCGCCACCTTTACAGCCTGTACAAAGCCTCCAGACGCGTTGTTTTGGTAGTGAAATTCGTCTCGCCCCTTTCCTGCCACCTGACCAACCTAGAAACTGAGCCAACACAATGAAGCCATTATCCACTTGCCAATTGGGCCACCATGCAGCTGTACCACGTTTTTGGATGCCTAAAGGGCACCTGCTGCCACACACAGGTAATATTTGTCTAAACTGCACTGATAGGTAACAGGCAGAGTACCGCATTTACCTTGCTATTGTTTCACTGCCTCAAACTTTAAAAGGTTTCTTCAGAAACAAAAAAACCCTGCAAAGTGGTCGAATGGTTTTTGATTTAAGCATGTGTGCTGCTGACTGAGAGAATCTAAATGCGGAGGTGAGGTTAGTGCAAGCCCATCCCTTTGTACTCCTCCTGAGCCAGCAGAACTGGGCTGCTTCTGAAACACACACACGCACACAGTGTTATGCAACCGGCCTCTCGTGTGAGGGTCTGCCCTCTGCAGCGACTAGAGGGCAGGTAAAAGTAGAGGACAATCAGTTAAGGCAAGACACGCAGAGCTTTTACATGTGAACTGACTAACAACCGAGTTAGACTTCTGCAGTGACTGTACAACGAAACCTAGGTAACTGGCCGACATCGCCCCATTCTTTGTTGTGGTTGGTTTATTTGTTCCAGGGGGAAATAAGTTTGTCCCTAAAATATTTTCCACTTCTTTGCATATTTTGCAATTTTCCTCCAACAATTTACTGGCATTTATGCATCCTTATATTAATTCAGTGATTCTTTTTTCTTACATTGAGATGATAATAGTTATTCTCAATGGTGCTAAACGGGCCAACCATAAAAACCGTGACATGTAGTTACGTTTATATGGAGGACGTCAGGTTAAACTCTCAGAAAATTAAGCCCAGAAGAACTCATTAAAAAGCAGATTTCCTTTGTTAGATCTACTTCGCCAGTATTTTGTATTCTTTTCTTTGTATGTAGAGAAATAAAAATATTTACCCTCATTTCTAGTCTCATTTCTTCAAATATCTCTTTCCACATTGAGATGCTGGGTGATAAGATGGTCTCCTACTGAGCACGTGCAGAAGCCAGCCTCAAAAACCAATGAAAGACAAACAGAAACAAAAACCCACAAAGAAAAAAGACAGAGGCTGTTTGTCATTTAAACTGATTCTTACTTGTTCCCATTAAAAGCATCCAGATTTTTTTTTTTTATCCGAGTCATCAGGACAAGAAGCCGTTTTACATGCTACAGGAGTCGCTGGAATTTTGTGGGGGGGAGATTTTTGACTCGCTTTGATTTTTTCCTCTCTTCTGGGCACCTTGGAGATGGATGATAATGTAGCGCAATCCCCTAGTGTGTTTCTAATGCACCGAGTATTCCCAGGAGATCACAACAACTTCAGTGAGACAGACAGAGGCACTGAGTCATGGTTTCATCACTGAAGAACCAGTTTGGAGAGAAGATCAACCTGGTAAAACCGTGCTTTTGATGAAGCTTTTTCCCCTTCTCCTTCAGCTGAGTTCAATAAACAATCTGACAGTTATTCGACATGCCTTAATTTTCATCACACATTACAAAACCAACCCAGTATTTTTTTATATTAACACACATGTGTCTCTTTGGGAGAAAAAGGTGACTCTTGTTGGGGGGATACAGCAGTGTTTTGAGGTAAGATAAAGATCCATTTTCAAATTCACCAGGTTTAAGGGCACCGTCTGACTGCAGGCCTTTGCTTTTTTGAAGCCAGTCAGGGAGTGTCTAATATATGTGAGAATTAAGAGTTGCTAAATCCTGCTGGTTGACTCTCAACTGGCTGGCTCATTATTTGGGTGGAGCAGTTAATGACAAACACTAGTTGGGTCACAAGGACAACAGATAAAAAAAAGAAAAAGAAAAAAGAAACAACTACATATTATAGCCTACATCTAAAATATAAAGGCTGGTCTTACAGTTTGATTTGATGTGTAAGCATTTTTCCTCAGTCAGTATAGTAAATGCTGCCTCTTGTACAGCACAGGATATAATTACATTCACTTTTTCCAAGAACTGAATAGAAAATGGTTATATGACATGTTTAGGGATTAGTCATTTCAACAAACTTTCCTGAAAATTTTGAGCATTTCAAATCAATCAGAGTGACCATGAGCCACATAATGAGGCAGCCCGCTGGGTGGAGGGGAAGGAACGCGGGGCTTGTTGGTGGAGAATGGAGTTCTTGTTGAGCTCAGCTCTGTGACAGCAGCCCGGCCCGCCAAAGACATCCTAATGAGAGACACATGGCATCCAGTATGGTCGGCTCGGCTAGTACGACACACAGCGTGCCGATACACTCACAGCTATTGTTCTACACCACACATTATAAAACTAACCAAGTGACCCACTGCAAGCAAACATACACAAGCTTTGTCATGTGATGGAGCCTTACAGTCTGAGTGCACCCGCTTTCCAGCAACACGTCTTACGGGTAAAGAAACGCTGAACCACAAAACTCAGCCAAAAATGTGAATTTTTCCTCTTTGTTTCACGGTGTAATTGTGTAGAGAGGTCTGACGACCACATCTCTGACATTTAAAAACTGAATGAAACCCTGACCTTGGATTCAACTCCAACTGCAGTAGTTGCCTCAGGAGTGTTGCGTTGGAAGAGACTGTGGAAAAATCAATTCTTGTGAGTTTGTGGGTGCAAAGAGCATGTGAGTGCATGAGAATGGTTTCTACATGTTGCAATACATGAAGATCTCAGTGAGGGGTTCCTTAGATAACCGCCAGCGAGACTAAAGGCATTTGATTTCAGCGATTTAATCAAAACTCATCAGGACAGTCACGCTCAGCAAGAATAATTTTCTGCTCCCTTGGTTATACCAGACAATCTACCAACAGAAAGAAATGGAACGCACTACAATAAAACAGTGGCACATGACCGTGTTTGCATCTTTAATGTATTAGTAATAAATGGTTAAAATTAAAAATAAAAAACAAAAACATTAGGATATAGTACACTACATGAATGTGATGAGCAATATGCTTCTAATAATATGATTGCAGTCAATTTTCTGACATTTCATTATTCAAATTAAACAAAATTATTATATTATATTGGCCACATGTATCAACATTATCACAGCAAAGTGATTGGATATGTTATCCAAATAACTTAAATACTCAAATAACTGATGAAGCAGAGACTGCAGAGGTAATATGGTTTACGTCCATATAGAAATCAATACCCCTGAATTCTGTTCCCTGCTGGCCATTAGAATGATGGCACTTGCATATTTTCGACTTATTACATTTCTTATACACATCTTTGTTCCCTCGATTTTGCCTATGAAAATCAATGCTACTGACTGTACAGAAGCATAACACAATGGCCGAGGAATTAAAGCCAAGTCAGTTTTATTTTACTTGCGTCATGCGACAATAAACTTTTCAAATGGCCTTATTTTAAAGGACATGATCGACATTGACAGTGATTGTTGGAGTGCTGGCAGAGTGCTGGCAGGCATTTTCTACTTCACACAATGCTACCGTTGAAAGCTTAAACACCGGAGCCCAGGGGACCCGGGGCCGCCTCGAGTCGAGGTCAACGAGGACCCGTTCAGATGGGTGTGCCTCCAAAAATGCACATCAATCAAGGCGTATAACATCACTGCCAAGACATTTGATTGGCTGATGAAGTCGCAAAGGAAGGGAAGAGCTAAAAATAGACCCGAGAGCCCATTTTGGCTTAATGAGCCCAAGAGACATCAGGATCAGTCCCACCCCTGCCTTCATCATGGTGGGGGGAGAAAAGTAGTTAAATACTTCTGGCATAAGCCCTGCCTTTACCAGGCTTCTGTGTGCATTTCACCAACAGCATTTAACACATGTGGAGCTTTAGATTTACATTACGCACACACAGAAACGACAGGCTGTTATTCATGCTAAAAGTAGCAGTGAAGTGTAAACAAAGTTCCCAATCCCACTGATGCCTAATCGAATCCAGCTGTGGTGGATGTGTTAAAGCTACAATTTTACCCTCACCATCAAAACGGTCCGCTAAAACTAGAAAGCTATATTTAGACTTTATACAGCAGTTGAGGCACGCTTCGGGTGGCTAGCCCTAAAACCACAAGAGAGAAGAACCAGAATCTTTCTGCTCCAACTGCCCAAGAGTCTATATCATCTTAGCCTCTCTCTCCAGCACACAAACCAGCTACATGCATGCCAGTAAGCCAGTCAGGCTTTAAAACTAAAGCTAGGTCTATCTGCAGCACAGGGGAGGAAAAACAAACAAACAAACAAAACAAAACAAAAAACTGGGAACATATACTTTTTTCTTTTAAAGAGCAAAGTCTGTTAAGTCCAGTGATCTGCAAACACTAGGGGAAAAAGAAAAAGAGGGAAAACGTGCCTATGTCCCTTTATGCTGGAACACTGTGTCCAAACAAAACAAACAGTGTTGCACAGCCAAAGGGGCACACAACAAGATGAGAGGAGCAGCTGGGCAGGCATGACTGACTAGCTACCTTTGGCTGTATTCCATTTTATTCTAACCAACCAGTCCTAACCTACTCTCCAAACAAAACCCGTAAGCACCAAAGTCTAGCACTCCTCTTCTCTGTTCAGCTATACGAGGCTGGCTATGAGCCATCAACATCCCCTTGTCTGCAACTCCGTGCCTCACCCCCTCATTTTGCTCTCCCACAATTCATGATACACTGTGTGTCTGACTACAGCAGAATATCTGCCTGTTACAGCAGCAGTGTCCTCAAATGTCTCCCCCAAACCACAGCACAATAACAGAGAGCGAATGGGCAGGAGAGGAAACAGGAGGAGGGATCAGATGGAGAAGTTGAAGTTTAAGTTAAAGACTGCTAGAAAAAATACTGTCAACAACAAAAAACAACAAGAGCAAAGGGGAATGAAAGGTCAAGAGACAACACGTTAAATATACCTATAGAAGAAGCAGTCACAGCACACCAGCACCCCCATCCAGCAGTTGATCAAGCAGAGCCAAGGTGACGATGCTCCAAACCACAGCACCCTATTCAACGTTTCACCTCCCCGTTTTTGCTCCCGTTTTAAAACTCTGCTACAGGTGCAGCAGGAAAACTGCTCCCAGCTCCAACGCAGCTCTGAGTGTAATCATACGGCTGCTGCAAAGACCTTCAACTTTAATGCAGGTCGCGCACGAAGATGGCCGGACGGGGCAGAGAAAAACACCTCAAAACTAACGACCATTCACAAAACTAGACGCACTTCTCTGAGCAGGTTTCTCTTTCTTGCTCCTTTCCAACTACTGCAACTGCCTGCTTCACTTTCACACTCTCTCTCCCTCTCTCCCTCCCTCCCACTTGCTGGCTCACACTTGAAAGGCGGGAAGATTAGCTTGGCAAACAGAGTCCCATAAACAAACTGCTGACTGCTGGGCAGTGCATGGTGGACTGCAGGGGAGAGAGAAAAGGAGGGACAGGACAGTGGTGGGGGAGCGGGGGTGAAAATCCCTGGGAGGCAGTAATCTTGACATCTGTATACATCCTAAACAAGGGCTAAACATCCCATCTCCACCCATCGCAGACCAAACACATAATGTCTGCTAAATAAAAGTCTGCGTCAAATCCTGTTGAACCTCTGCAGAATGTCAAGGAGGAAGCTGACAGACTTGCCCTTTTGCACCGTCATCCTAACTTGGAGCTATAACTCTAGAAAGGTAATTGTCAGCTCTTGTGTTAATATCAAGAAAGGACTGAACACGTGAATGGACACGCAGCACAAGGTTATACGGTGTTTTGTGCACGTATAAGTGCCCGTGACTGTTCATTCACATAAATGATGCATAGGTACGGTGAGGGAGGGGATAGCGCAGAGACAAGCCTCCAGGAAGTGAGCCAATCACTGCAGAGTACTCTAGTTATGATGCGGACAAATAAGGAGAAGGACACAGGAGTGAATTAAGGGCCTCTCTGCCCCTTCCTTTGTAAAATAAAAACAATCCCTTTCTTTTGCTCCACATCATTCACCACCTTGCTGCTCAAAACACACAAGCACTTTAAGGGACTGCAGAGAACAGATCGATGTCTGCTGCTTTAAATCGAAGGCTTCAGACACTGGAGGACACAACAGACAAACACAGGATTAACTGAGCATGACGAAGGCGGACTATGCCGCTGAATACTGACGCTTCAATGTCAAAGAGACCGACTCCACTCTGCTGTTCAGTGAAAACAAATCACTGCAGCCTGCCAAAAAAAAAGACAGAGATAGCAGAGCCAGGAGACAGTCACCTTCAGAGGACGGCAGTTATGTAACCGCAGTGCTTTGCTCTTATTCTGCCGATGGGTTCTCAAAGAAGCTCTGAACTGTGAGATGGATGTGAAAAAAAAAAGCAAACAGTGACTGCAGACTCTCTCCCCCAGCCTATTCTTACCCTGCTGCGCACAACTTTTTGAGATGCAAGATGACAAAGAAGCACCGCAGCAGCAATGACGTAAGCTTTCCTCCTCCGACGCCACCTCCTCATCTTCTTCCTTCTGCTCCCTGGAGAACTGCTAACAGGAGCTTCAGCTTTAAGGCCTCCTCTGTCATAGCTTAATTATTCCTCTCCCTTTCTCTCACCTGCACCGACACAGATGTGAAAGCATACGTGGAGCATGACATCACACACACACAAACTCACTTCCTAAGTGAAAAAATTAAGAGGTGGAGGGCGTATGCAGTGATAATCTCACTCTCACATTTTCAACTGCATGATGAAATGACTGTTGGCACTCATTAGCTCCCTTTGTTTCCAAGCACCTGAGAGTCAGGATGTGGTGTGTGTGTCTCTCTCAAGCACAGCGGAAAGCCATGCATCTTATAATAAGCCGAAGGGGAAAAGGAGTGCCAGAGTAAAAGAGGAAGAAATGAAACTGCCATTAAATCAACTGTCACTTTCAACAATATGACCAGTTTCTTGTGGGTCTCCATCTGCGTGTATTTTTGCCAAATAAGTCAAGCCAACAATAAAATCAAGACATCCGGAGTAACGGTCGCACGGGCTGTGCATGAGTCATTTGGAGGAAAGCAGAAACTTTTTTCGACAAACGTGTGATTTGGACTGATAACTCCAAAAGAGACAGAAGGTGAACCAATGAGCAGTGGAAAAACCCAAAACACTGTTATATGAATGGAGGCTAGCTCTTGCAATCATGCAATCGGTTTGTAGTGGTTAAGGGGGACAGAGGTACTTCACTGATGGGGCTACATACAAAGTTGCTAGGTGATGGAACCTCAAGAAAGGGTATTCCTGGGAAGGAGAAACACTTTTTTTTTTCCTAAGTGAAAAGAGGGGAAACAAAAGAAAGAGCCCAACCCCTAAAAAAGCAAGACCAACAGGTTTTTCTCCCCATTCAGCTACCGAAACTTGAATTACACGTGGGTACCACGCTGGTGAAAGGGCACCAACGGTTAAACGAGCTAACACACTAAGTGCATTACAAATAAATGCAAAGTTTCCACTAACGTCGATGGCAGCAGAGACCTAGCCTTCAAAGACGTACACTGC
>VUQR01003387.1:47619-58360 GCA_015108515.1 Hemichromis elongatus
AGCAGGAAGTTAGCTTGCTAGTTTCCTCCTAAACATGATATAGCATGTTCTGACTGAGAGATTTCTGAAAACATTCAAACGTACAGCTCTGCTATCACTTCCAACATAAATGAAGACAGAAAACTAAACAGCAGTGACGTTTGTAGGGTTACTAAAGTTGGACCAGCTGGTATATGATGATGTGCTACGTGATCGCTAGCAAGACTGCTATGTTAGCATAATTTAAACAGTGAAGCAGGAGGATGAACGCTAACTTTTTTCCACTCAATAAAAGTTAACGTGAGGGTTGCCGATGGTTAGGGACTCGTATGGCAGGATGCTGTAAACGGACCAAACTTCAGTCGGGAGAACAACTGAGATAATCCATCCACAATACAAGGTTAGTCATTAATATACTGGTGCATAAGCTGGGCCAGTGTTGCCTGTTTAAATAAGCATCTTTAAAACCAGAAATTTAATGTAGTGTGAGTGTGTCGGCACCACTCTGACCTCCACGCATGCACATTTACGCAATTGTACAGATCCAGAGTCAGTTTATGTAATATACAAAATAGCATGAATCTGTAAGCACTAAAGTCAAATCTGATTTCAGAACAGTTTGAAATTATGTACATCTTACACAACCCAAAATTATGGTACAAATACAATAATTATCGTACATCTGGCAACACTGGGCTGTAGTTACATCGTAATGTTTTAAAAACTGAGGTTTAAAATGAATAGCGGTAATAAAAACCGTGTGGGGCCGACAGTGATCACTGACTGTTTTTAGGGGCTTTTTCAGATTAAATAGAACGAGACACAAACCATTAACACATTTTAAAAACACAAAAGCCATATTGAACAGAGGGTAGCATGGGCGCGAAAGCAGGAATCATCACGTCATCACTTTAAGACCAGATGGTTAATAATATTAGATTATCAAGGCTATGCAGGGAGGTGTTTTTCTTTTCTGTCTGTGACAGAGGAGGGAGCAGATACCAGAAGAGGTCACATATGTACGAGAAGGATTCGCAGGGAGATAGCAAGACTGCCACGTCCGTGTGGGAGCAAGATAGCCATGGTAATCTTTGTTTTTGTCTCACTATATAAAGTTGTACAGCCCGTTTGAGGGTTATCCTTTTTGAGAACCACATGCTTGATTTCACACAGAGCTCCACAGTGCTGTGTAAAACTTGTCATTTCAACTCCCAACGCAAATTAAATCTTTTTAATCTTTTTAAATCACAGACTGAAATTCCTTCTGAAAATTTTGAACAGGACAGAAGGACGTCACCGTTGATATGTTGTTCTTTTGTACTGTTTATGGACAAGACACCAACTTTAGGTACCTTTACAAATCAGATGGCTGAACAGGTGATTTTTCAGGTAGGACAGCTCCCTAGAGACAGCTACCGGACAGTTAGAGAATAACAGAAATGGAAATGACAGAAATGAAACAGAAGCTGAAGTCAGGAACAAGGATTTTGACTTACATGTTTTTCTGTGCACTCCTGACTGATGTTTTGATGTTGTTACATTTGAAGAGGCTGTTTTTGCTGTAGGATATTGACACTCAAAAAACCCCAGTGGTTTTATTTCTAAACAAACTTTGGACAGTTTCATTTTTCAAGAAAGGCAACATTTTATGGATGAACAGGCAACAAAAGACGTTAAAGAGAGGCATGTGTAGTCAACATTTGCTGGCAAAAAAAATAAAGCAGTCCCTTGAATGCTAGGATCTGTTTGGATATGGTTGAAATGGTTTTCACTGTTTTGTCTGCAAGTCTCATGAGGCAACACCACCTCCATTTCTCAAACTGCCAAAAGAGCATAAAATCATTCTGGAGAGACACTGACAGGTTAGAGCTGTGTTTGTGAGTCGACAGCCTGCCGCAAGCATTTTGTATGAGGTAAATAATTGGGCTTCCACTCTGGGAATTTGAATGTCATTATATCTTTTGACTTCTTGTAAATGTGTATGTGTCTGTTTAAAAGCATGCTTTTGTTACTGTTGTTACTCTTTGGCAACCTGTGTCTATGTGTGTGCATTTGTGCTTTTGGGCTGTGTATATCCACCTGTCATGTTAAAATACAGCCAATGCTTGTACATATAATCTCCTCACTGTCGTGAACATGATGGCACTTTTACTTCTTTGTTCACCCATCACTTACTTTCCAAACACAGACTTTTGTGTATGGGTTGGCATACTTTTGTATAATGTGACAAAGTGTAGCCTTGTTTGTGCATCATTTTGAGTCCACGTCCTTGTTTAAAAGATTTTCGATGCTTTTGCGCAGGTTTCCATACGTACACTTTCGATTTTTCATTTTCCCAACTCCTATGCATTTGCGTGTGTCTTGACTCCTACAGTACATCTTGCCCTGTGCGCATTGTCTGTTTTGTGTCAAATAGATGTGGTGATTGGTGTCTTTCATGTAGCTGTGGTTTTTTTCTCATTCTTCCCCCATCATTACATTCAACTACGGTGACAAATTCATTACATTCTTTCGAGCCGTGTGTTGACGTGTTTGGCGCTTGCAAAAAATGCTTTCTTACAGTTTTGCCGAGAAGGGTTCTGTTATGACAATTCTGACAGTCTGACTGAGCATGTGAGTGGTTTGCCAACTATTTGTCTGTCATTTGATTGGGTGAGTGACTGATTTGTGGACAGCTGAATCACTGGCTAGTTTTCAGACTTGGTGACTGACTGATTGACTCTGTTTCTTGACAGGATGATTGACTGGACACAATCTGACTGTGTGTTTGTGTAAGTGTTTGAGTAGTAGAGACTTGTTACAAAGAGTTCTACTTTTCTGGCCAGCTGGAACTGTGACCCCACTGAGATTATTACTGCCTGTAGCTGTCCTTTGCACTTGATTCATATGTGTAAAGCTCTTGATCACAAAACCAAAGGGCAGATACTTTACACTTTTGTATATCACTTTTATATGCCTAATTGCTTTCCAACATTCATACTCCAATAGACGTAACGGGGCAACTTGGGGTTAGTGTCTTCGGATGCTTCTTGATGTAGACTGGAGAACTCGGGGCTCAGTCCACAAAGCTTCTCATTGGCAAGCAACAGCTCCACCACCTGAACCCCAGGCTTCTGTCAACAAAGCTTAACTTTATTGCTGTTCATGTGGGTAACAATGTTAAGCTTAATGATCCCAGGTGATGGCTCAACATTTATACGCTGACTTATTAAATCTCATATTTAAGCTGATATTTAAGACCATTTAGCCTGCCCTCAGTTGCTGAATATCTGTAAGCTTCTTTGCAACCCATCTCCTCCCCAGCTTCTCTTTCCATTACATAAATAAATTAATCAATGCCATGTCTGTTGCCCTTGAAGCCTGCTCTGTCTTGTAGATAATAGAGGGACAGTTCTGCATAACAATCACATTTCACTAGGAGAAGTGGTGGCCTTTTTCTAGTGTGATCTAGTCACATCAAATCTCTGAGAAGAGGACAGTAAAAACCAGTAATACCCTGATTTGTCAAGTGAACATATATTTTCTTTTCTTTCTTTTTTTTTTTTTAAATAGAACCATCTTTAGTCACGGATGAGCCTCACAAACACAGCACTAAACAAGATAATATTTTAGCCAAAGAGAGATAGGAATCATCATCTCTTTACAACTGTACAATCAAAGTTAAAGTGCTATGCTCCCCGTGTCCCATCCCTTTATGCTTCCTTCCTTTTCTGTCCTCATGTGCTTTCATTCTCTTTAGTTTATATTTTTTTACTTTCTCTTTTTTAGCTAGTTCAATCTTTTATTCATAGATCATTCTCTCCCATTGTCTATTTTTATCTTTCCTACTCTCTCCAGTTTACAGACTTGTTTTTCAGCAGAATTCTGTATGCTGTCTTTTTCTCATATGCAGACTGTTGCTTTTAATGGAGGAGTAGGAGAGGCAGAGAAGGTCACTGTAGAGATAAGTGGAGCTTGTATCAGTCTGGCATCTTATTCCCTTCAGATTGGTTTCCTCCATGCCCTCTATTCACACCAATGCATAATTCATCTCTACCTCTATCCCTCTATCTTTAATTGTTGTTTTTAAGTGTAGTGCATTCCCTTTCTTTCACTAACTACCTTCAATCGCATCTTAGGAGTACATGCTGGATAGGTTGCCAATTCATCATTTTTCTTAATGACCATTTATTCAACTGTAGATAACAGTTATACAATAATTTCTGGTGATTTTTGATATGATAAATCTTCCACTCAGGGCACCCAGAGGTACACATTTCAATTTGTTGAATATTTTAAACAAAACACCTTTAAAAAAAAAAATCACGATATTTTTGTAATCCTCAGTTGTGGTTTCTACTTTCCGCCAATGATCAATGTATGAGAATTGAAATGACGGACTTGTCTATAACGCTGTCCAGCTACTCTGTTATGCTGTAGTGTAACTGGAAAATGGAGAAAATTCACATTCAAATAAAAAGTCAAGTAGACTACACCAACATGTTTTACAGGTTTTACTGAAGTTTTGCTAGTAGCCAGAAAGTCTGTGAAGGCTTTCAGTCATCCAGCTCATAAGGAGCTTGGAAAGAAAACCGTCTGGACTTCTTTAAGGTCCTTTGAGATGTTTCACCTCTCATTTGAGAAGCTTTGTCAGTTCTAAGGTCAAATGGTGGAGAGTCCCAGATTTAAGCCCTATGAGAGGGTCCCCCAAGAGGGAAATGGACCCCCTATCAATCCTCTACCTAATTACATGAGCCAAACTGTGAAAAAAAGGTGTAGGTCGCAATCAGCAAAGATTTCAGGTGAACTCGTGAAACCTAGCCCTATTTGATTCCATTTAATTCAATTTTATTTATATAGCACCAAATCCCAACAACAGTCACCTCAAGGCGCTTTATATTTTAAGGTAGACCCTACAATAATACACACAGAGAAAAAACCAAGAATCAAATGACCACCTATGAGCAAGCACTTTGGCGACAGTGGGAAGGAAAAACTCCCTTTTAACAGGAAGAAACCTCCGGCAGAACCAGGCTCAGGGAGGGGCAGCCATCTGCCGATTTATTGAGGTCAAAAGGCCCAGAATATGAGTAGGTGTTAAGGTGTCTGCCATCTTTAATCCAGTTTTGAGATCCCTTCCCAGACGCCTTAACACCCACTCATATCCCGGGACTTTTGACTTAAATCTGGAACTCACCACCATTTAACCATAGAACTGAAGAAGCTTATTGGATGAGAGGTGAAACGTCTTCAAGCAACTTAAAGAAGTCCAGACACTTTTCTATCCAACCTCCTTAGACTATTGGCTAGAAAGTATTTGCAGACAAACATGAAAAACTGTGGCAATCTGCTGGAAACCAAAACCAACACTAGTAGGTTTTTGGTGCAGCGCCTTCTGTGCAACTATAAGTTCATCAGTTGATTATCAAAACCACCATTTCAAGCACCAAGAAACCACGTTGACGTCTTCTGATGGCTGCTTACAGAAAGATAAGTCCGTGCACGAGCAGTAGCACAGAGAATCAATTTACTTAAATACCATTTGATCAGATTATCATGAAAAGAATTAAAATGAAACAAGAAAGCTGAAGAAGTCACTTGGATGAGTGACGAAACGTTTCTCCCACTGTAAACGTTACGTCCAGATGAATAAAATCAACCTTTTGGGATTTACTTACCTGGATGATTGAGCATACATCAAGACAAAGCTTTAACATGTTCCACATTCTTAGCAGTTTTAACCATGAGCTTCACATCATGCAGTAAAAACATTTAACCTATAATTCTTTTTAACAAACCCCTGTTGTTTTTGTTTGTTTAATCAAAAATGATTAATTCTAGAAATTTGTTATAGGGGTTACAGCACTATATGGATAAATGAGACATACACCCTCTTTTTCGAGTGCATTGGTGGTGATGGGTAAGTATGGAAGTATCCCATTTCAGACACAAGATTGATGTTGTATTCTTTCTGTTTGTGGTCTGTTTTTAGATTTAGTCTCTGTTGCAAAAGCCTCATAACTCTCAAACACTTTTAGTAAACTAATTTTGAGCTGTACTCAGCTTACTGCAACCCTAATGTTGGCTCTTGCAATAAAAAAAATTGAAGCAGAGGCACTTTCGCTTTGGCAGAAGCTTTAGTTGTACAGTGAACACACATTACACACACTAAAGCTTGAAATATTTCGCCTCCTGAATTGCTTCTAACAAATGAGAGTAAATAAGGCTGTTTAGGTGTAAGTGTGGTACTTTGTCATTTTTTCTTTACAATAGTTATTAGCCTCCATTTCTGTTTTTTTAAACTCATTCACAATCAGCACAGAACGCCTGGCTGGCTGAATTATGCATATTTGTTTGCTGGTTTCATTATAGAAGCAGATGCCTCAAACAGAATAATATATTGTTTTCTCTTTCTCTCTTGCTCTCTCTCTTGCTCTCGTGCACTCTGCTTGGAGAGACGATGGGTCCTTCGGGCCTTTCGGTTCAGTATGAATGAAATCTTCAGACACTGCTGCATATGTTGATTACAGATCTCAAATCTAAGAAGTAGTGAAGTAGTCAGGGATTAGTTTGTTGTTGTGTTTGCAATATGAACCCAGCCGTTTTTCACTATCCCTGCTCACTGTTGCTCTGTCATAAAATCTATTAGCTTTCAGGCATAAGGTTATTTAATCCAGACTTTATTATACACACTGTTCTCATTTCTCTATCCTAACATGCAATTTTCCAATGTTAAATAGGTGGGGAAAATGAATGAAGCACAATTACTGTACATCATATGCATCTGAAGCCAACACACCATTTGATGTCACATAAGGGCATTGCAAAAGAAAACTAATATCATACACATAAATAAAACATATCTCTGTATTCAACAGCAGAAATGAACACCAGAACAGCCATATTAGTCTCTTTTAGTGAGCAGCATTGGCAGTTGTAAAGTACTATGCTCCAAAAAGGTAATCTATATGATAGTTTACAATCCCCGTGGGCTATTTTGCACTCACTTTCCTCAAACTGGTGCAGTAAGGCTTTGGTGACCTTTTAAACCTCATTCTTACTCCAAACAACTGTGTTTTTGGCCATTTGGAGACCTGGGGATATTTGTACACTACAGTACGGATAAATATTCTATACATTCTGAGTAGAGGCTCACTCCACAATTCAAGTAGATCAAAATATCCTGCTGTCTGCTTCTGCTTGCTCAGTTTACACTGTAGTAAGTTCCACCTCATTCTCTAAGTTGCCTCGAGCCTTAAAAGACTTTCTTCTTGAGTCTTCTTGATCAGCATTATTATTCCCCTGAGGCCATGCCAATGCCCCAAAATATGTGAATTTTGCATCATGCATAAACTTGTAAACATTTTAAAGTTTGCTCCAGTAGATAATAATTTGCTTTAGGCAACAGTGCCGCAGATACATGATTGAAGTCAAATATCTGATTTTGAAAGGTATCTAAAATAGGTTAGAAGTTGAACATAAGAACAAATGATACTCTTAACTTGAAACCCTTAAGGGATGTGTTACTTAAAGAAGATCTGACATTTGCTTTGCTGCAATTCTCAACACAACTACAATCTGCTCTGTAGAACAGAATGATGCATATATTCTATTTAACTCAACATTTGCCTCAAGGCACTTTATACTTTAAGGCAAAAACCATACAGTATTCAGGCGAAACCCCCAATAATCAAGGAACCCCCTGTGAGCAAGCACTTTGCAACAGTGGGAAGAAAAAACTCCCTTTTAACAGGAAGAAACCTCCAGCAGAGCCAGGCTCAAGCAGGCATAATTAGCAGCATAATTAAAGGATGGTTCAGGGTCACCTGGTCTAGCCTTAACTAAAAAAACATTGTCTAATGAAAAAACATTTGCGATCTTCTTGATTTCATATTTTTTGCATATTTGTCACATTTATTGTTTCGAATCAAATTCTGATATAATTTAGAGATTTTAGAAAGCTGAGTTCAGTTTCACTAATTACACCCAAACCCAATTACTGGCAGATCTGCTGAATCGAGATATTAATAAAATACTTCCTTTTGTCAGACAGGTTCTAAGCTAAAAGGTCTTAAAAAGCAACACATCATGCCACAATAAATTAACTGAAACTACTGACATCTGTCAGTCTGGAAAGGGTTACAAAGCCCTTTCTAAGGCTTTGGGACTCCAGTGAATCACGGTGAGAGCCATTATCCACAAATGGAGAAAACTGGGAGCAGTGGTGAACCTTTCAAGAATCAGCCAGCATACCAAAATTACTTTAAGAGTGCATCAATGACTCATCCAGAAGCCCATAACAGAAACCAGAACAACATCTAAAGAACACTCACTTACCTTGGTTAAGGTCAGTGTTCATGATTTTAGGCCATACGTGGTCAAACACCATGTAGTGTGGCTCAATTAAGACAAAAAGAGTGAGCCAAAATTCTTCCACAGCAATGTGAAAGACTCATTGCCAGATATCATGAATGCTTAATTGCAGTTTTTGCTGCCAAGGGTGGCACAGCCAGTTTTTGTGTTTAAGGGGGAAATTATTTTTTCACACAGGGCCAAGTCAATTTGGATAGTTTTGTTTTCCTTTAATAAATGAAATAATCATTTGAAAACTGCATTTTGTTTTTACTCAAGGTATCTTTGTCTGACATTAAAAGCTTGTTTGATTATCTTGAATGTTTAAATGCAAAGAAATCTTAGAAATCAGCAAGGGGACAAATGCTTTCTCATGGCACTGTTTGATCAGCTGATTACGTCCTCCTCATAGACAGAAGTTTCTGTTCCCATACTTACTGAATATCATTGTACCTGGAATGATAGAGATGAAAGTAGAATTTGTAGATTTTGAAGGTGAAGGATGATAGATCATTGACGGTTAGGTTGTTGTCTGTGACAAGAAGCAATGAACAAGTGGAGATTTTCACATCAGTAAATTGTGTCTAAAGTCCTTTAGTCTTGTTTCTAGGAAAATCAACAGAAAAATAAAAAAAAGCCAAATATCAAAGAATTCTTCATATTTAATCATTAACACACAGGGTCATCAAGTACTGTGCAAATCTCTTGAGTCAAACCTCACTTCTTTATATTTTGAAAGGAAAATATGTGCAATCGTTTGTTTAATTGTACAAATGCTACTATGTAAGGCAAGCAAAGCATAGCTGACACAATTCATAAAAACTTGAAATTCAGTAGTTCGTAAATCCACCTTGAAAGGGAAGCTTTCAAGTGATTTCATTATGTAAACTCCATGAATAGTTCTCCAGGATTCTTGAAAGACATTCAAAGCTCTTCGTTGGATGTTGGCTGCCTTTAGATGATCCCACAATCCTTCAGGTGAGGTCTGGCCTCCGAGGAGGCCAATCCATGACTGATAGTGTTTTATATCTCTATCCAAATTTGCTTTAAGTTCATTATGAGTGTGTTTGGGATCATTTTCACAAAAAATTAAGCTTTTGCTAATCGGATGCTTTTCAGATGGTATTCAAATGGTAATGATACTTTTCTGGCTTTTAGATACTGTTTATCAGCTGTACATAGCTTTTTGGGCCTGCTAATTCTTCTTTTATCATCTGCTTGTCTAGTTTCTTCAAATTTTCTGAAGATCCTGAAAAATCAAGTTTTGTAACATTCCACCAGTTTTGACAAAATCTCCAACACCATTGGCTGAAATGCAGTCTTAAAACATGACAGAGCCTCTACACTGTTTTACAGATGGCTGTAGACACCAGAGGTGTGGACTCGAGTCACATGACTTGAACTCGAGTCATTAATTTGATGACTTCAGACTTGACTTGAAAAAATGTTCTAAGACTTCTGACTTGACTTGGACTTTTACACCAATGACTTGGGACTAGAATTGGACTTGAACCGGTTTACTTGAAAAGACTTAAATCTTCACCCCATATCTAAAATTTAACACGCATATTATATAGAAAGTGTGCACCATTAATTCAATTCATTCATTCAAACCACACTTCGTACGCATGTGTGCGTGAGCTGTATTACAGCCAATCAAATTAACCAGATTTTAAAAAACAAACTAAAAAAATGTGTATATTTTTTAAGTTCACTTGTTTCATCATGTGTTAAGATAAACGCAGATTTAAAAAACACATGGTCTAATATTTACATTTAGCATATAATTGCAACATTCTTTTTTTTCTTATTTTTTTAAGACTCGAAAGGATTGAAATTCAAAATTTCAGACTTGTGACCTTACTTGGACTTTTACACCAGTGACTTGAGACTTGACTCGTGACTTGAGGATAAAGACTGGAGACTTACTTGAGACTTGCAAAACAATGACTTGGTCCAACCTCTGGTAGACACTCACTGTTGGACCTCTCTCCTGACCTCCTCCAATGAAATTGATTATTTTAACCCAAATTTTCCCATTTGGATCCATAACTCCATTAGACCTGCTTCCACTGTATTTTCATTCCAGTTCTTGTGTCTTTTTTTATATCTCAGTATTTTTTTTACCCCATTTTCCTTCCTTAAGAATGACTTCTTGTGTTTGCTGGACTTGTTTTGCTTTTTCATATTATATATATATATATATTTATATTTCTTAAGAATACTGACTTTCAGATACTGTCATTCTTTCACAAACTTGACCAGTTTTCTCAAAATTAATCAAAATGTAACAACACACAATACTCCATGAAAAGTATTCCTCATTTTTAGCCACTAGATCTCAGTGAATTCCCTTGTTAGTCCAAAAATATTTTATGTTTATGAAACTGTTCTCTTTAGCTTTTTTTTTTTTTTTTTAAATAGATTCAAC
>VUQR01003387.1:58752-83227 GCA_015108515.1 Hemichromis elongatus
ACTGTTACACACTGAAAACCTATTAATGGCTTTAATTCATTAAAGCTTAAGTGAGGGCATTATATAACTATCACTTAAAGCCAATTTAAACACAAAGAGTGGCAGAACTACAGAATCAGCTTTTTAAGACTGTCAGCAAGTGGACACTGTGCCCAGCGGGACCTTGACAGAGTCAGCTCCTCTATCCCAGAGTCTTCCTTCATGTTTGGGTCACAGAGTTCTTCTCCTTCTCCTCACTAGTTCGAGGCCATAGGACTCCCTGGTGGTCTGTAATGAGCTGTAGAGTCAGCACCTAGTACACACACAGTGACACACAGACATGTGCATACACAATGACGTGCCCGTGTCTTGGAACAGAGTATGCATAAACACGTACAGACACATATAGCGATGCTTACCAGCAACGCAGCATGTTGGTGTGCTGAAAACACACGTGTGTGAGGAAGAGCAGCCCTTTGGAAGCAAGATTAATGAAGCACCAAACAAGGATACACTGAGCCACTGTCTCCTCCAGGTCTTTTTCTGCTGTCCTTTCTCTTTTTTCTTATTCTCTCTTTTCTTTTTCTTTTTTTTTTTGACTCCACACATTGACATCTTCTCTTCCTTCTTTTAGGTATAAATACTTTACATTTAATGTATGCAATCTATTATAGGGCACACTCTGATGTGGATATTTTGGTTTTTACAGATATTGCTGTGATGGAATAGCCTTGCAACAAGGGAGGAACCCTTGCCCAAATAATACCGAAGGATGTCTCAACGTGTCCAATAAATTAGGGCAAAATTGTGATTGTAATATCCAAAAAAAAATGTTTTTAAAAACATGAATAAAGTACCAATGTATATCTAGATGCAAAGTCCTGAAGAACAGCAATGATTTCATACCACTCTCATTAATCAGCTGCAGTGGTGGTCCTGATACAAAATCATCAGAGCAGAATCAGATTATCAGATACACCCTGTCGCAGTTTAGAAAGAGGAAATGTATAGAGTTTATTACACAAAAGCATCTAATATTAGGCTTCTTGATTTTTTTTTTTTTACACATGCACATGGAGTGAGACCCCCAACTGTTACCCTATTAAAATTAATTTTTAATTTGCACAGCTAGCCAGCTTGATAACTAACTATAAGGAAACAGTAGATAAGTAGGACAAGATGGATATACAGTATAAGTGGATAAATCTCCCTCTTTTCCAGCATGCACAGTACAGTGTCTCAGAATGAGTACGGTGCTTATTAGCAGATCCCCTAAGGCCAAGCAATATTACGTTTCTTTCCACCAAGCCGAATACTGGTAATGATGAAACTATAAGGAACACACACACACACACACACTCAGACTAACACACAGAAAACCGCCTACACACATACAGTCATTAGAGTGAAGTGATGAAAATGAACACACAGAAAGAAGCCAGATTTGAAATACACAGACACACAGACACTTGTATTCAACAGCCTGTAAAGAGCTGTGGCAAATGTGGAACTTATTTCACTTAATACACCGTAGCATTGTGTAACACCTCAGGGATTTTGCCTGCAGTCAGGACTGCACTGTCCCCAGCAGGGAAGAGCAGTAAAATGGGTTGTTGGCATGACGTGACAGTTTCCCCATCTTGCAACAAAATGGATTTAGTTGGATCAAAATTGTTTTACATGGACCTGTTGTTATGAAACATATTTTGACTTGACTTCTTTTTTTTTTTCTTAACTTACCAGATCGTACCAGAAAGTAGCAGATCCTAAAATTATTCTAGGGCATGTTTCAGCTACGGTTCAATAAATGTTCACTTTTATAAATAAGTTGAAAAAGCAAAAAAATGACAAAAAAAACTGTGCTAAATACCCCTGAAATAATTGTGTCGTCTACTAAAGCAAATAAAGATAATTATTTGCACCTATATTTCTAAAGGTGTGGAATTTAACACAATTTCTCACCAAAAACCATCATTTGGATGAAAACTGGAAGTTAAACTGGAATGTGCTTTTAGATTTAATGAAATTTGTGAATTTTAAGTAGAAGTTTAACATTTCCGTCTTTGTTTTGTTCCAAAAACATTTTATTGTGCTTAGTAGTAAAAAGTTTTATGAAATACTTCACATATTCGGACTTTGATCATTTAACTACTATTTGAGTCATTTAGTGTGATTTATAAAAAAAATTTAAAAAAAAAAGTGAATTAGTTAGTAACCACTATTATTTGCTCAAATGTCAGTTTTCAGTCTCATCCAAACAAGTGTTTTGCAAAAAAAAAGTGTTTACACTGCATATTTGTCAACTATCCACATGTAGCAGTTATGCTCGGTTATTAAATACTGTATACATTACAGAGCCACAGAATTTTTTGTATAAATTTTGCCTCCAGGAAGCCAAAGTTTCAAAGTTGCAATTTTAAAGTGGTTTTAAGCAATAATTTTTCAGGATTTCTAAAGGCCTTTCAAAAGTTTTCCTTTTGACTGTGATTGCTTTTTGTCTCATTTTCAATCCAGTCCTTGTACCCGAACACTTTCAGAGGAAATTTCATTTGTTTGTTAAACATTTTTAACATTGACCTATGAATCATAGGCCTTTTTGAATCATCATCAAAAAGGCACCTAAAGGATGAACCGGTGTTGTGCTTGCACCGACCAAATAAATAAGCAAAGAACCTATTTAATAATTGATTAATTGTATCTTCAGGCAGTTTGTTTCTATCAGACTATCACAAAAGAGTATCTGAAAGTCATCTCTTTAAGAAATACGAAAAAAATCCAGCAAAGACCTGAAGCAGGACCTGAACATTTTTCTTATAGTTATCATCCATATCTACGAAGAAGGTCAGAAGACAAGTCTACAGCCATCTGTAAAACACAGTGGAGGCTCTGTCATGGTCTAGGACCAGGGGGGGTTGGTGATCTTGTTAAAATGGTAGAATTATGAATTCAGAGAAGAACCTGCCAGATGTCAATCCACCAGTACAATCTGGAAAGCATTGCTATGATTACAAACATGCTACTACAGTAGAAATATACCAGAATAGAAAAACATACAATGGAACACAATCAATGATGGAGTGGCTTCCCCAGAGTCTGGACCTCAACATTCCCGATGAGACATACAGTTCCAAACAAGAGTTCTGCACTTCAAGAACCCCGGAGAACTATTACCGAAGACTACTTAAAGAAATGACAAGAAAGCTTGCCTAGGAGAGTTCAGGCTGTATTGAAGAATAAAGATGGTCATACCAAATATTAACTTTGTTTGGCTTGTTACAACTGTACATTCATTTTTGCCTTATATCCTGTATTCCCATGTATGTTTGCATGTTTCAGTCGCTGCACCCATTTAACTAGATGAATACGAAGAAATGAACAGTCACATGAACAGACTTAAGACTTGTCAGTACCCTCATCATACACATTCTCAGTACACCCACTGGGATCAGTGATATTTTTTAAACGATTATGAGTCTTCCCTCATCTTCTGTCTTTGCTTTTCTTTCTGTAGCACAGTGACATCTGCTGACCAGGTGTGAAACAACACAGTGAGAAAAATATCCTTCATAAAGGGAGAACATTTGCACTTTTCGTGTAGCTGCACACAAAAAGCAACAGACTTAAAATTTAAAATACATTTTAGATATCTTAATATATATATAAAATGTATCTTAAATGAAATGTGGAAAAATGTATGCTGAAGTGAAAACCTGTTTTCAATGGCTTGTGTTAAAATTGTTACACACACTGTGTTTTGCTCCTTCAGCAGGAAGGACGACGAGAGGAAGGAGAGCACCAGGTGTGTGGCGTGGTGACCTGAGCCACATGAAAGATCACCTCTGACCAACATCAATAATGAGAAAAATTCAAAGCATTAGATGGCTGAACTGTAAAGGAAAAAGCCACTGACTGCATGTATGCGAACATATTTACTATACAGGGCACAAGATAATGTATCAGACTTTCAGTGAAACCTCTCATTTCACACTACAATTTTGATGGGCTCCAAAAGGGCAAGGTGATGATGGGGAAACTGATTATGGTTACATTACATTATATGGCATATAAGACAGCAAGCTGTACCTAGTAATAAAGGCAGGAACATGTGAGATGAATAAGACAGGTTTCAATTTGTATTCTAATTTCTGAAGAAACATTCAGACACATGTGCTGACAGCAAAAGTGAAGTTTAGACTCAAAGACGTGGTGTCTAGAATACCAAGGAAAAGATCAGTTTAAAGATTTTTTTTTTATTCAATTTGCTGGAAGATAAATGTAAACAAACTGCCCTAACACATCACCACTGAAGGTGGTGTAGTCGTGTCATGGAGTAACTGTGGGACCACCTGGTGCACGAATAGAGCTGAAGTCCACAATATTTGGCTTCATTTGCCCACCGGGGTCACTTTTCAAGACTCAAGTGCAAAATAAGAAGGCGGCTTGCTGGGGGTAGACGAGGTCAAATGCCTGCTACTTTTTATCGGGGTTTTGAAAGAGAACTCTCTATCTGGGCTTTATCGTCACCGCTAAATCAAAACCATAACAAATGAGTCAAGTGTATGCTTTAAAATGTTGCTGAAAATGTGAGATAGATAGATAGATAGATAGATAGATAGATAGATAGATAGATAGATAGATAGATAGATAGATAGATAGATAGATAGATAGATAGATAGATAGATAGATAGATAATTTGTGGGCTGACAAACTCCCACTGATTATGTAGAAGTTTGTATGAATTAAATATGATAAAGGGTTAATATGCCATATAAAGTGAATGAGATTATATGGCTATTTTTTGGCTTTCATTTTTTCTCCCTCTGCATGTGTGGTCGCATGTATGTGTAGAATAATATGAAAGCCGATTTAAAAAGCATGGTCCCATTTTTTTCGTTGGGAAAATATGTCTGTTCTTCCTGCTTCTTTTTAAAAAAGATTATATCGTACGTTATGATCGATAATCACTGCAAAGCATATGCAGGGATAATGCTACAGTGTAAATTTGAAGACAAGTACAGAAGAGAGAGGACTGATGAAGATAACCTCTCTGCAAAACCAACTTATCACCTAATTGATAGCGGTTTTGAGCATAATTCAACCACCTGTCACTAAACTCCTGCAACGTATTCGCAGGAGAACAGCGAAGACACAAATGATGTAGTGGCTTGTCTTCTGCATTCACTTATACAATAGTTAGACACTCCTCATAACAAACCACTTATCATTGATTTCTACTTTGCTTCAGTGCCATCAGGTGATTAAACTCCTTAAAGCACTTTAAGGTTCTCAGAGGTTTCCTTCAGCAAACCTCAAGCACTAAATGTTGATAACATGTTGTCAACCACCAAAACCGATGTCATTACCTTGTTTGTATTGTGTGCTCAGCCCATTTCTTAATGCCCTCTATACAATATCCTCTCACAGACCATATATCACTGCCTGAAATGTAAAAACGCCTGTCAACAGTTGATACCTCACTTCAATAACAATTTAATTTTCCTTTTCTAGTGTTTCAAGTGTATTCTTGTTGAGCCAGGCCTTCTGTACTTGATCACAAAACTCCACCTGGACTCACGTCTTTGAAGAAGCCTGGATGTAGCAGCCCTGACTGTGACCTTAGAGGATCCAGCTCCTAATGAACACACTCCTTATTAATCCAACTGCAGCTTCAATTTCCATGACATGAAGTGCTGCTACTGTAAGAGTTCTCTACTGGCAAACCAGTCAAAGGAGGCAATCTTTGAAAGAAGCATGCTTTTCAATCGCTCTAGATCAGTGTCGCTTTGACACGCACACAAATACACACATACAGATTAGACAAGAGCAAGGACCCTATATAAAAGAAAGCTGTATCCATCGTCTGAACTGAACAGCCATAGGTCCTTTTACTTTCATTATGGAAGCAATTTAGAAAAAAAAATTGTAATTAATTTAATATTTACATTTAATTAATGGTAAAATACAAACAACTTCAACCAAAACAAAACAGGAAAGAAGTTCCAAAAATAAAATAAAATATATTTTTTCTAATTTATTAACACTTAGAAATAGCAGGACCATAAACTTCACATGAAAGTGGAAATGTAGGTCATAGATAAAGTGAGTCAAAAATGGTTTTGCCCACAACTTTTACACTTGTTTTTTGCAACCTGAGAAGATGCCCCCTGCTGGCTGTCAAAGAGAATGCATGCATAAGGATTCACTTAACTGAAGTTATTTCCATCCTTTGATTACAGTCTATGGTCTACTACATCTACAAAGTTGTATTTCGTGAATCTCGTTTTATTGTTTATTTAACCTACAGTAGCCTTAAGAAACACATTTTGGTTTTATGATCAGTTTTTGAGCAACATGCACAGAGAACTGTGAGAATGTCATGTGTGTCAATAGTAGGTTGAAAGAATTGATTGCTGGACTCGATAATGACGTGGTAGAGTGAAACCACAAGTGGTCTAAAGTGTTATTATGACACTGGAAGCTGAAAATGAAATTGATCTCGTCTCTTACTGGAAAAAACATGCAGCAATCAAGAGACGTTCCTAAAAGATGCAGTTTCTAAAACTTCAAATCAAATCATTGACAAAATAAAAGGAAATGTCTGGTATTCAGTGTCTAAAATGATTTCATATATTTATTGTGCAACCCTTCTCTAGGAAGTTGTTGTCAATGGGGTGTTAGTTAATTAAATATTAGGTTCAAGAAGTCAATTGCTGCATCTCGCCTCCGTGGGAGACTCATTCATCTACTTCCAGCGTATTAGGTACAGTACCAGTAAGAAGAGACAGTTTACTGTAATTGTATCTCGGTATGGGGTCATTTACTGCAATCATATAGCAGAGTGTTTAGTTAATGTAGCCTGCAAACAATGGATATCCTGCAACTACCATGCTGCTACAGGAACTTTTTGCTTTTTTTGCAGCTTGTGGCTTTATGTTTTAAATGTTTGTGTGTGAATGGATGTGAAAGCACACTGGTGTATGTGGACAAAGTCTGAAGTTCTTTTTTTAATCTGTTTTATCACGATGCATTCAAAACTCATCCATATTAAAAAAAATTCTCACTCTTTTGCTCTTTTTGCACGATAAGATAATCACTATAAATGCTTTATAAGATCAAATTTCCACCTAATGGAATCATTAATCGTGTTCTCGGTCAGAAATGGAGGGAGAACGTGAGACTAATCACAACGCTGAGAGAAATAATGGAGCCAACCTTTGTACCAGATAAAAAAGAAACACATTAAGATGAAATTATGAAACTGATCGGAAATACGCTAGGGTAATTTCTCAGCTCCTGCATTAGAAGAAGCAAATCTAGGATAAAGAAAAGAGCACGATATGGCAAAATAAGAAGCGAAAGGGATTCTGTCAAAAAATGAGGACAAAAGAATATTGAAAGAGAGAAATGAGGGAATGGAAGAAAGTAGGCAAAATTAAATATAGCAGGGTAGAGAGAGGAAATGAGATGAATTCTGAACACAAAAAGAAAAGGCACTCACACACAGCAAGGTTGTTTTCACACAAAAATGTAAGGTTGTCCTTTCTCACATGTAGCACACAGCAGGAGACCCAGTCAGGTGCATTCTCACCACTGGAAAAAACAATTTCAGGCACAGGTGAGGGTGGAGTGTACGCAAGGCAAGAAGAAAACAAACAAGAAGAATGAGTTTCAGCTGCGAGTTCACAACCATGCCAGTCATCATAGCTGAAATGTGTTTGTCTCGCCCAGCTCATAAGATTTTACTCACATACCTGCCAATCCATTTTATCCCGAGGGCCATGGCCTCGCAGAGAAATCTGCACAGACCGCCATAACACTGATGGAAAAGGAAGCCTACCTGAGTCTCAAGTCAGTTTCAGATCACCAACTCAGCTGCTTGTAAGGTGTTCGATTGCACTCAGTCATATCCAGCACTCACCGGCAGCTGAACTGAGTAGAAAGTGGCCAGTCACAGAGATGTTCGCTCTAAGAGCATTTACCAGCAAAGGTCTTCAAAAGCATAGCTACGGGAAACCAGCAGAAGTCATAAAATAAGCTGAAACTGACCAATTTTACCACATAAAACTGCAGGAAGGGAAGAATACAGAATACATCTTTCTTTTATTTTAGTCTGAAGCAACACAATTTTCATACCTATTTACCTGCTTGGCCAATAAAAGGAGCGCCAGATACTGATAAAAGATACAGATAAAAGTTTGGATGATGACACATAACACTTCAAAGAAGACAAATAGGTTCGTCTTATCCCTCCTTAAAAGAGAGAAGCAAGATGAGTCTAGAGCTATCCTGGACTTGTAAGACCATATAAAAGGGTGTAAAAAAAATAATAAAATCCTATAATGCTAACAATAAAATAATTTGATTCCAATTTAATGCAAATTTAATATCATTGCACTATAACAGCACGTCCTGCACACTGTTACTTCACAGCAACAGGGTCCCGTTGAATCCATCATCTGTCTGGATTCTTACCAGGTACTCTGGCTTTTGTTAGTGAGGTTAGGATGAGTTTATATATTCAGACTTATTGCTTCATATCTGTGAAGGCTGTGACATGTTGTTTAGTGCATTCTGGTTCTGATTTCAATGCTGTGATTGCCCCTCCATACCTGCCTGTAAGCCAGCTACGCTCCAACTAAGTTGATAAGAGACTACACAGAAATAGCATATCAGTGTGCTTAATATACAGCACAAAGTGGTTTAGTGGTTACCTGTGTTTATGCAATTCTGTTTAACACCACTAGATGGTACTATTGAGCTATACATTAATATGTGCTGAGGGCCTCTTAGTTTATCATGATTACAGCCTGGCAGAAATCTTCACTAAGAGCGTCCTGATGATGTGATGACACTATGAGAAGCTAATGTTATTCATCAGAATGAGACGAAGCTTAAAGCCCAATAATGACTTTAGTGAAAAGCTCTCAAAACAACAGCCTATCGAGTTCTGCTCTAATCAGCATGATAAAAGCCTTACCTTGAACAAGAGCAAATCAAGATTCAGAGGAGCAGAAACATAAGTATGCAAAGTCAAATGTTGTTAAAAGGCAATTTCCTTGAATGGCACTCCACTCTCCTACAGCTTGAGTTCATAAAGATAATTTCACAGCAGTGTGGTTTTACATATTGAAGCTAAAGGCTACCAGCCTAATAAAGTCTTCCAACATCTTACTGACTCACTGAGCTACTCATTTAGAACAATGGCTTTTCCAAACTGCACCACGCAGAAGTGGAGGTGTAACTTATTCAGATTAGCATATAAGTATGGAAACTTACACCGTCTGGACCCTCCCTCACTCTAATCAAACCAAATCAAACTGAATGTTTCTATAATTCATTGGAGCGTCGATGCACTGTGGGCTTTGTCTGTGTGTTCTGCTTTTTACATTTGTATGTGAGTGGATTTTGCAATTAACTCCATGAAATCTTCATGACCCTCACATGTTCGTCTGACTGACTTCATGCCCTGCTAAACTCCAGACTCCCCTCTGTGCATGAGTGCATGGCTCCTGCTGCTCATGTGCGCACTGAAGCCTTCATTTGTATTTCATGTGTGTACAGGCACGCTGTGTGCCCTTTAATGTCCCTCTGCGTCTGAACCATTGATCGTTTCCATGCATGACTACATCTGTGAGAGAACCTCTCGTCTTTATCTCCACCCACACACGGCATCTTGCGGAGTCTCCGTGGACCACATGCACAGCAGATATGAAGCGTTGCTTTCCAGCTTATTAAAATAGTTGTGCTGTTCTCAAGGTCGCGCACACCGCTTAATTTGAAGTATTTAACTCATGAAGTCTGTGCATTTACTGTGTGATCAACTTTGCGCACATTTCAAATAAAAATGCTTTAATTAATCCTAATAAACCCGTGTGTTAAATAGCATGTTTACAGGGAAAATGTATGATGCATAAAGTGAATGAGAAATCCTGTCCTCCTCTTCACTGCATGTCTTTGAGCAAACCGCGTTACTCCCAGCTGATTTAATACTGTATCATTTTTGACTTATTTTTGCTACACGGATTATTAAACATTGACTGCATCTAAAACAACCAAAACTTTGGTTGTTTTTTTAATAAATCCAAGTCAATGTCAAATGAGGACTCTGGCATCAGCAACTCAAGTGATCAATCCTGAGCATTCTACCCCCGAGTGAAACTTGGACGAGTGTGCGATTGTGTGTGTGTGTGCTCCCCTGGATGGAATTGGCTCCACTCACCTATTTGATGTAGAAGGTCACCTGCTAGATGTCCGCTGTGTTTGCCAATTCGCTCTCCCCTCTCTCAGATCCTCTCGCAAACAACATATGTTTTTTAGGGAAAACACAAGCAGAGAGTGAGGATTACTGCAGATATGTAAATATTCGGAACCATATGCTTGTTTGGGAACTGGACAACGCCGGTTCTGAAAAAAAAGTTGGGAAGCTGTGTAAATAATTTAAATAAAAAAAAACAGGATGCAATGATTTGCAAACCTCATAAATTCATATTTTATTTGAAATAGAACAGAGAAAACATAAAAGAAAAGGGGGAAAAAATAAGATCAATCTCTGTTTTTTTTTGTTTTTTTTATTTTACACACATCCCAACTTTTTTTGGGTAGTACATTTCCACACACTTTCTTGTCTAAAATCTCTAAATGTGCCATTTATGTGTGACCATCCTTAAGTTTGCCATTGTGCTCTGCATCTTTCACATGCAGTCAGTATCTGCAGCAGGGCGAGTCCATTAACAGTACTTAGGGTACTCGAGACATAATAGGCTCATTTCATTTACCCCTAAAGGCTCTTGAATTATTGACTGAGCTACTGGACATACTTAATTAAAGGTCATGCTTTTGTGCATGTGTTTGTTTATCAGGGAATATTTATTTCCTGTAGCTGCATATCCCTCAATATTCTGTGACAGCCATATTTTTTTAAATGAGAAATTGTGATCAAACCCTGAATATAAAGTGGACGTTGCCAGCATGATGTCACACAGTGGTTTTTCAACTCCGCTTTTGAAGCCTTAATGTTGAGCCATAACCATCTTTGAAACAAAAAGCAAGAAAAAAAAAGGTATGATTGTGATTGAGAAATTAAGGAAACCACGTAGAAGCTAGTCATTATACAATAAAGCTTTATCTTCTAATTTACTTTAAATATTCATGAGCATAATTTATAACATAAATGTTATGCCCTATGTAGTGACCATTAACTCATTAGGTAAATGATTACTCAGGTAAACTTTTTTTTGGTTGGTTAGACTTCGTCCATTTAACCTGTCAAGTCGCCTCCTGATTGCCATCAAAAAGATTCCTACTTTTGGTTTTTATGCTTTGGTTTCACTTTGAAATACAACAATTGTTATATGACCACAAACATTTCACATGAACTATTAAAATTGTTGTTTTCTCATTATCATTTGAACAGTTTATCCATTAGACTAATTTTACTATTTGAACATGGTTTCCATTACTTGCAACATCTTGCTAACTATTAGAGGTGGCGGTGGTTCTGGTGGTGGGGAAGGGGGTGTCGATCCAAATATCGTTAGTATCGATACCAGCGTTGGTATCGGTATCAGATCTATACTAGTGTGATAGGTTTGATACTTTGTTTCAATCCTCAAAGTTCAGTATGTAGCTAACTGAATTGTGTTAAATAAATGACATTTTGGAAATTAAAAAAAATATACCGCAAACATGCACCTTGTGTGATGAGTTTCATCCATCCATCCATCTTCTGCTTTATCTGGGGCCAGGTCGCGGGTGCAGCAGCCTAAGCAAAGGAGCCCAGACCCTTCCTCTCCCCAGCCACCTCCTCTAGCTTGTCCGGGGGAACACTAAGGCATTCCCAGGCCAGCCGAGAGATATTTGTATTTTATATATAGCCTATTAATAGCCATAAATATATTTTTATTTCAGATATTTTTATTTATAGCGATTTAAACAACAGAACTTGGCCCAAAGTGATTTAGAGACAAAAACATTCACTTTCCAGCGCTCCAAAAAATCTGTTTCAAAGTTCATGAAAAGCTGAAATGTAATTGAAATTAATGTAAATGAAATTAAAAAGCAATTTAGTTGTCATTAAAATGTGTTCAGAATTTGCAAACTAATGATGATTCAAGTTACAGTTCTCACCTACAAACATAATTTACAGGTTAAAGGTATCGGTATTGGTATCACTTTTAGTATCACCAATACTGGCCTGTATTTCCTTGTTATGTGACCTATATCATTTTACTAATTATAGCTCAAGTCTACTAAGAAGTGTTTCCTACATTTTATATGTATTTTCTCCCAAGAAAAATGATGCTGTCGAAGCATACTGCAGCTCAAAATTACACTGATCTTTGAGTCACTGCTCTGGTAGCTGCTATGGTCACAATAGCAGTTTAAGTAGTTAACTCAAATGAAGAAATCGTAAGAGAAGACAGACATATAAGAGAAGTCAAGTCGAAGTGGAATTAGAGTGCATTAACACAGCAAGTGGTCTCAAGAAATGTTCCATTAATTAACACTGCAATCCATGGAGGAAAGGTTTCCTCTTGGTTAAGCCACTTCTTACAATATTAGAGTGTTTGGAGTGCTTCTTAAAGCCTCTGAGTAAAGTTTAAGGTCAGAGTCAAATATCATTCTAAAGGCGTATTGAATGATTTGTGGTTCAGCCGTAAAACAAGTCACAATCAATGTTTACTGTATACATTGCCTACAGTGATCCGTTCAGGCTTTACAGAAGAGTGAAGTTTGCAGCCGGCTGCACTGAAATTGTGAGGGTTGAATGGGCCAAGATGGACAGGTGACGATACTGACTGTGAGAGCTGCTTTTAATGGGTAGCAACTTTTATAAGTGAAATTATATAAACTATGAATCATTAATCTTCATGAAGTATTATGCCTGTTTCTTTTTTAACATAACTTTAAAAAAATGCCTCGGGGAAGCGCTTCAGGTAAATTGAGCTGGGCGGATCAAATCAAGATATGAAAGAGTTTTTTTCTCTAAAAGTTGGTTTTCTTCTTGAAATAAGTATAGCTATTTTACCCAGTGGCAATTTGCTTCGTATTTTAGTCTAAACAAATTAGACTGGAAGGCATCTACTTAAATGCGCGTTGATATCACAGCGCCGCCTATGCGTAAAAATTAAAAACTGGGAAATATATTTATTAGCACGTCTTGTCGGGCGTGGCAGGCTTGTCTGCCGTGGGGGGTGCTGTAACCGTAGTCTGCTCCGGGGCTGCTAGATGCTCCATGATGGATGGAGAGTGACAGATCGGGGTTAGCCGCCAGGGGAGTGCATTTTCTTCCAGCGCACGGTCCTACCCAAGGAGAAAGCGAAGAAGGAAAGCTACTGGACGCAAAGGAGGAAAGGAAGAGATACGGAAAGAGAAGAGACCGATTTCTACCCCTCCTCTTTTCTTCTCCCTCTCTCTCTTCTCTACTCCCGTGCATCACAGCCTGGTGGGCTTTACCCGGACTGCACCGCATTGACGCTGCTGCTGCTGCCGACCCAACCCAATGAATTAACAACATACACACACTCGCAGAGGATCTGGGTTTTCGCACAGCTGGAAATTGGATGCTGTGATGATTTGTGCGTGCATATGCAACAATTCCCTCTCTCTGGATCCGGACACTGACTCGCTCTCCTGCTAATGCCAAGACTTTGAAAACGAGGAGGAGGAGGAGGCGTTTTGGAGATCATTGCAGCTGCAGTGCAAATAGTGCAGAAGAAGACACTGGGATACTTGCAAGTTTGTAGCGCGAATGTTACCCTGTGCTATTTGTTGTGCGGTTTCCAACATGGGTGTTGACTAAAAAAAAAAAGATTATCCCCAAGCTGCCACAGAGGTGTGATTATCATGCACTCGTAAAGATTTAAACTGTGCTCAGTAATTTCCTGGATCATGCAGATTCTGCCGCCTAGGACGTTATTCGTGTTACTGGCCCATATACATGTATTGTTATCACTGAGAAATAATGGAGGAGTTCGGATTAAAGATGAGAGTAACAGCAGCGCGTACTCTGGCAAGACTTTCCAGGGTTCTCTCCGGGAGAGTCATCAAAACAAAGCCCGGGACCGTGCGCTCTTGCCCGAGTACGCCACAGGTGCGTCTTCGGCAGAGCTGCAGGCGCAGCGGACAATTATCAGAGGGACCCTTAACTCCACTCACCCCTGGAAGAGGGTAATTGCAGAAGAAATCCGGCGAAATGGACACAGCAAACGCGAATACAATAGGACTCTGACGCCCGTGGAGGATCCCAACGCCGTCTCACATTGGGACTCGACGCGCCACCATAATAGGAGGATAAAGTTGAATGGCGGGTTTAGTAGTACGGGGACGCCAGCAGGTGGACACTACAATGCGGCTAAGCCCTCTTCAATGGGTTGGGGAGACGGAGGAGGGGGACAGGAGGACAGCGAGAGGCACAAGAGAGGCACAAAAGACGAACAGAAGAAAGCGTGGAAAAGGGGGAGAAACCGGCTGAACAAAAGCTCTGTAGTTTTGGCTCAACCTCACGCGTCACCGTGGGAACCCATCCCCAAACCGGTGGCCCTCACCTCCACTGAACTGCCCTTTGACCTCTTCACCAGGAGGAGTGAGTTTTTCACTTTCCGAGAGGAGAACCCGTGGGACGCCACGCCGATCACCCCTCCCAGCTCGCAGGATTTCGAGAACGAGATCAAGAACCCCTTTTACCCAGTGACAAGTGAGACTTACGGCGCCTACGCGATCACGTGCGTCTCCGGGGTCATTTTCCTGGTAGGCATAGCGGGAAACATTGCCATCCTGTGCATCGTGTGCCAGAACTACTACATGAAGAGTATCTCCAACTCTCTGCTGGCAAATTTAGCTGTGTGGGATTTTGTGCTCATCTTCTTCTGCCTGCCCATGGTGGTGTTCCACGAACTGACTAAGTCCTGGCTGCTGGGAGAATTTGCCTGCAAAGTTGTGCCCTATGTGGAGGTAATTTTGCCAAGTTTACATTTGTGTAATTTTTCTGCTTTAAATGTCTCACAGCACAGTAGAAATGTTTTGAATTGATCCCTTCAGTGATATCAGATATTGAAGGGGCTCAGTCAATGTCATTTAGGTGTCACTTCTCTTCATTGCCTGCATGCATGGAGACTTAATTTAAGAGCTTGGTTTCACTTTCAAAGCTCTGACAGACCTGAAAGTACACACAGTCACAGGATGACACCTCACCCAATAACAAGGCAATCTGTTTGGCACTTGTGCACCTGCTGCAACTGGAAAGGCGTCTCACTTAGCCCTCGAGGCATCAAACGCACAAACACGCACAGATACACATCAGCATGTTTGACAGCCACTCGCTATCTGTCATTTACTTTGGCTCATACACTGCTGCTTTCATCATACATACAGCTGAGGAAGGCATTGCACACACACATACGCACACACACACACACACTCAGTCAGCCTCTTTCCTTGCCTTTTTTGTACCCTCCCCTTCCCACGCACCAGTGTTCATGGGCAGTAGTAGTGTGCTAATACCTTTCCTTTGTGTTTTTACTGCAATTACCCCAGTGTCAGATTCTCCCACAAGCTCAATGTCTTTTGTGTAAAACAGGGGATTCCAGCTCAGGTGGAGCTTAAGCTTGTTTTGAATGGCTGTTGGCATGACCCGCCTCAAGTAAAGCTGAAGAAGGGAAGGCTAAATATGTGTTTAAAGCTGCTTGATTTGAAGACAGAGAAATTATGGGCAATGCGTCTGAGTCATGACTATGTAAGAATTATGTTATTTTTAGCCAAAGGTAGAAAGAAAGATAATAGTAAATGTCAGCTTGTGTAACCAGGCAAGAAGCCAGAGTCAGTGATCAGAATTTAACTTCAACTCCTCCCTCCAGATGCTACAGAGCCTGCAAACAGGAAGAGCTGTTATCTAATAATATCTTACTACCCATACAGCAAAACCTGTTGAAAAGATGTTAAAGATGCCTCAGGCCATTGAAACAGTGTCACTTTATGTCTATATTCGGTTTACAAGTGAAGGCCACTTTTTCTAAACCTCAGTACAAACTCCTCACATTATTGTCCGATTTAAACCTAGACTCCTCTTTAGTGACACCACTAAAAAAAAGTCTCCTTTGCTTCCTAAACTTTTACTTTTAAACAAAAAATAAGCTCTAAGAAGAGAACTTTTCAACTTTTACTTTTCCACCAAATCTATAGATAGAGGGGGACGCCTTTTTAAAGTCGTCAGATTGAGCCCAGAAAGATATTTTCATGGGCTTGTGGTGCTTGGTGGGTATTGGTAGTTGAATCTTATATTAGCTTCCTGAAGAGTTTGCATTGCATTCAAGGCATTTTCATGCAATTGTAATTGTAAGGGTGTCGAGACAGAGCTGAAGACCAGTTTCTAGAGCAACGCTTGAGTGTACAATAGGCTTCTAAAGCCAAGATCAGTCAGTGCTTTTTCTTCATTTTATCTCACAGGTCAGCTTATGGTCACATAAGCTCACTGGCTATTATTTGTTTGGTGGAGTTATAAAGGTAAAGGTCCACTCACACTTTCCTGGAGCCTGACTGACAGGAAATTCTCAAGACTGATACAGATATTTAGTGATTTAAAAAATCTGATATTCTGATATATCAGCAGGTATTTTGTTTTGTTTTGTTTTTTTCATTCAGACACACAAACATGAACAGATTTTTATAAGTTCTTTATAAGATAATATGATAAAGGATTAAAAAAAAAAAAAAACAGTCTGCAGAGTGCTCCTTGGTGAAAAAACTTGCAATTTCAACACTCAAAACATAGCTGAAGGGTGTTTCTACAATCTCTTTTTTTCTCTTTTTTAAGTGTTCATTTATCGATAATAATAAATGCCGATACCAATATATCAGCTAATATAGGCTGATATATCGGCCATGCTCTATACTTTACTAGACCTACATTTCTTGCAGCAGCTTATTAATAATAAGTAGAGATTATATTTTGAATTGCATACTTACTCTTTAGTGTATAATAACATGCTCATATTTGGTATCAGTCCGCTGTGCACCATGTTGCAAACACCTTGTGACTGCATATGTTTTAATTATTGGGGGATCAAAGAGAAACAGGCCCCCTGCCTGTGTTATTGCATATGTGATTCCCAGGGACTACGGGATAATATTTAATAACCTGTCTAACACTGCACAGACAAAATAGTTATTTTTAATACAGAATATGTTTTTGAGAAATAGCTGTACACACTTGTCTCCATGTGTTTAGTGCTTCATTTTGAGATGTGTTTTAATATACATATCTATCAGGACATGTGCACTGGGCCCTTTTTGATACATGCATGCGTATTTGTGCATGCATGTATCAAACAGGCTGTGAGTAATGCAGCCCAGGGCTCAATCTTTCCCTGTGGAACATTCAGTGAAACACACACACTCACCCTATGGAGTGACTTCTTTCTTCACTTAACCCAAATTGAGTCACAGGGGGTATTATCATTTGAAATACGGACACAGTCTCAGTCACACTTATCCTGCATAAATACACAACACAGACAGACACGGAACCCGATTCAGGTATATATTCAAATCAGGAGATTCTATAGATAATGCATGAGTGTCTGTGCAAAGAGAGGAGCCTTCTGTGGAGCTGCTTTAAGTAAATCTTGTTTTATTCAGTGCTTAGTCGAGTGTGGAATTTCTAAACCTCAAAGAGAAAGCAATTTTGGTGTGAGATGTGAGCAAACACGGTGGGAAATCCTGCACAAAATAAAAATGTGAGCCAGTCTGCCAGCCCACATCATTTCAGATACAGTCCCTGTTCACAGCGCACACTACCCCTCTTGGCAGTAAGGGGGCAGAGCCCAAAAAAAGGCAAAACTAATGGACAATAATTGGGTCTTTGCACCTAGCAGTTTATTAGAATAACACCTGAAACTAGAGTAAAATAACAAATAAATGGAGCAGTAAGCATTTTATAAGCCAGAAGGAAAAATAAGTCATTTTTCAAGGTTGATTTAAAGCTATGCTGTTGTAACAGAGTGATTTATATACATCTTATTAACCCCAATTAAAGAGATGCTTGTAAATCATTAGAAGAAAAGGCATCTGCAGAAGCTACAATGTCACAGAAACTTCTCTTTCTGATAATAAAGTGTTACTTTTTTGCATTACGCGCACGGTATGTCAAATGAAAATTCAACAAAAACGCAAGAATCCTACTAATTGAATGACTTACACAAAATTGGTACATTTATATTTATATGGGAAAAAGCAGTCATGCAAGTATTGTAAAACTGAACCCATATGCAACAGCCTAATGACTACTCCCATTAGTAGAGAGATAGATAATTGGCAATCATCATCATGGGATATATATATTTCCCTACAGATGCATTGTAATTAGTGTTATATTGGCAATCCCAGTATTAGTGTTGCCATATAGAATTTGCTTAGAGCCACAAGAGCCTGAATTGATTATATATGCTATGTATAACTTATGCTTTTGTTTACTGTATACATTTCTAAGTGTTTTTATGTGAGAACTTTGAAGTCCTGTTACTGTTGTCACACTTGGCTAAAAAAAAAAAAAAAATCTTTTATGAGCCGTCTATTTATTGCCTTTGCCTACTGTGTTCATCCCACCCGTTTCAGTCTTGACTGGTGTATCAGCAGTTTTCATATTTTGACTAAAACTGATTCTCTGAATATCATGAATTTCCTAACTTTTGGGATACATTAAGTATATTCTAGCTTATCTAATTCATTGAATGTTCCCTCTTTCTAACTCTAACCTGAGTATATAAAAATCTACATGGCCTTTATCATCCTTCAGTTTAGGTTTAGTTTAGTTCAGTCCAGGCTTCAGCAGGCAGACAGAGTGAAATAGACCGTCGAAGCCGAGCGGGAGAGAGGCTGGGGGAAGTGAGAGTGCAATAGATTGGTAGAAAGAAAGCATGAGTATGAGGAGAGAGTGAACAGGGCTGCGCGGACCCACCGAGGGCCACAATGCACAGTGTCGAAATTGGCGATAATGGCAGGACATACATCAGCTTGACATATACACACTCACCGTGCACAGGCTGAGGCACAGAGCCTCAGGTAACTGAATCAGAATTTGGTCTGCTCTTTATGTCCGCTGTGTGAAGTACAGTACTGGAATATAGGAAGGAATATAAAGTCAGATGCAATTATTTTGATCTTCTTTCTAAATTCCAAAATAATAGACGTGCTAGAGAAATCAAAAATATTTATCGACCTTTATGGTTCGATCTTTACTATCTACCAGAGGTCATGAAAAGAGAATCTCTTACTATATATAGTTGTGTCCAACCCTATGTTGGTTTAGAATTTAGGTAACCATCTAGCCTGTAGACATGCGCACACACACACACACACACACACACACTCATTCACAAATCAGTAGGGTGTGGTGATCCTCCATATGGGTGGGATGGCCTTCTCCCTACTGATCACTGCCTGCGGCTGTTCTCCCCCCTCTCCTCTCTCTGCAACAGCTATCTGTGATTAGAAACAAGCCTTGGGACACACACACACACACTCACATACACTTAGAGACAGTATGAATATTACATTAATATAAACTGAAATGCAGATATACACTTACAACACGTAGACACTGACAAAACACAAATTAAGTACACAAACGAGATCTCGCGCCCTCTGCATTCTCAGCCTGTCAAGCATGCGAGTAATTGTTAATTGGAGTATACGTATTTGAATTATTCAGAGTATGTAATTAGCAGCTCTTCATTATGCATGATGGTGAGTCCATTCAGTCAGCTCTTTGTCCATGGATGAGTAGATTTGGTGTTTTGTATGTTGAGACAAGTTCAAATAACAGCATGAAGCAAAGATCGGGGTTGCCGTTGGACACAGTTGCCTAAATTGGTAATTACTCATGTAAATGAAATATTCATTTTGGTGAATATCATCATGAATTATGTGGAGTGAAAACAAGCAGCATATCAGCTTTACATCAATGTAGAATAGGTCAGCATGTAGTTAGGCTTCATAGAAGAGAACAGAGCATGAAAGCTGTTGTGTTTTGGGTTGCTTTCAGTGTAACACTTCCAGGCAGGAATCAATGACCTGGAACAGGACTTTTCCAGCCGCCACTGTAGAATGAGAGCGTTCTCTCTTTTTTTTTCACGTCCAGGGTAAATCTGCCACAGGTCAGGATATAATTCAATGAAAGAGAAATTTATTGTCTGGAAGAAACAGTCAGTGAAAGACAGAAAGCAGTGAAACAGAGCACCGTTGCTCTTAATGTAATTAAAAAAATACAAAGCAGCCCTTTAAGTACTCATTCTGGTTCTTTGTGCACGTGTAATGCACAATGCGGTGTATGCACAATTGATTTTTTTTCTCAAGCTTTCAAACACGTGTTCAGTCATCACAAGCGCAAAATCAACTAAGCTCATAAGATCTAAGCCATCTCCACAACTACTGAGCAACGTCATCCACTGAGGTGGGCTTTGGAAACATAAGTGGACAATTTGTTATAAAAGGCGCAATGTTTTTGTTGTTGTTTTTATAGATTGTAGGTATGGTTTCTACAATAGTTTTTTATTTGTTCCGTTTATAAAGATTACTGTATTGAAACTCAGGCCTAGTCCACACGTAGCCGGGGTTTTTCAAAAACGAATATGCACCCCTGAAAAAACTCGCGTCCACACCACCTCGTTTTTAAAAAAAAAAAAAAAACATCCACACATAACCGCATAAGGGCATTGTTAAGCACATTCATTGGCATGCCTGTAGGCGGCAGTAGTAGTAGTTCCCCATATCCTATCCAGTCAAGTTAACTTTTTGCCTTTCTGCTTACATTCAACAAAACATGAAACATGTAAAAACAAACAAGCAAAAAGCTCTTGGACAATTGATAATGCGAGCGCAGCTCTGAGGGCATCCATGCCGTAGTGCAAGCACAGGTCGCAAACCTGATGTCAGCATTTGTGTCGCAGAAAGTGACGTCGCAGATCCTAAAACTCCGGTTATGTCTGTCCACACGCAAACGCTGAAAACGGAGAAAACAGGGCTTCAGATTACCACTACCAGTCATACAGTCTGTAGGAAATGGCAGTAGAGGGCAGAGGAGGATGGGCTGCTGTCCTCCTTAATGCGGGGCCTTTTACATCAAATTAATGCCTTATTTTTTCACGCTAATGTGCTATTATTCAAAACATGTCCATGCAACAACCATAAAGCCATTGCAATATTTCATTGATAATTTGCAAAATGAATCGCTCCTTTTCTACCACTCTATTTAACATAAGAGTGAGATAAACAGTGTAGCCTATTAGAAAAAACATGACATGCTAATTGCTCGCTACTTTTAAAAAGATGACTTAAACACGGGCCTTTTAACGGAGTCAAACATAATTATCTTTATTAATGTTTCCTTTTTTCCCCCCCTAAATTAAGAAGTGACTAGTTACCTGTCTTTGTCAGCACTTATTTTAACATCAATTTCTAAAGCAGAAAACCACTGAGTAGCAGTTGGAGAGCTCCAGCGTAGCCTCGCTGCTTCAGCTGACTATGGCAGCCTGCAACGTCCAATGTGCTGCTGAACTCCATTTACCCAAGATGGATTTCAACACGAGAAGTGGACTCCTGCAGCATTCTCTGTGCTGAATGCCATGGAGGATGTTTGAATTTCTGTTGATACGACTTCTACACTTAATAAAGGATAAGTAGACCTCCAGCCTTTAGTTGCTCTATATGGACAAAAGTACAGGAACACCTGCAGATTACATCTACAGGAGCTGCTCAGGCAGGGAAACCCATACCATGGAGCGTTCAGTGCACTCTTTTATCATCCCTGATGAATCCTGATGATTTACTGTCGTCACCTCACCGGGCAGCTGTGGAGCGGCGTGGCAGCATTGCCAGACTGGTCCTGACAGACTAGACAGTGATTTCACTTTCTAAATAATCTACTAATATGTAGTGTGTTGAATCATATCAAAGACAAAAGAACTCATAACACACGATATTATATTCATTGTATTTCCTCCTCCAAACTGTGTTACCCCTTTGGTTTGAGAGGCTCGTGACACATTACCTGATAGCAGTAGAGTCAGCGGTCTCTACCTGTGTGTTTACAATGATTTTGTCAAGTTTGGGCAAAAAGGTTTTTCCTATAATTCAATTCAGTTTTTTTTTTTTTTGTATATTGCCAAATCACAACAACAGTCTCCTCATGGTGCTATAGTCCAAAGACGTGCGTATCAGATGAACTGGTGATTCTACATTAGCTGTCGATGTGCCTGAATGATTGCGTGTCTTTTTTGGTGGGCCCCATGATAGGGTACACCCAACACAAGTCACCAGGCTGTCTGCCAAAGTCAGCTGGGATTGTTTTCAGTCACTTATAACTCGAGAAAATAGATGGACTCATGGAAGAAAATAGAAAACAAGCAATAGATATTTAACAGCAGAAGCTATGTCCTTTTTTTGTCTTGCTAACATGAGTAGATCCACAAGGTTGCATTTTGCTCTCTGTCTGCCTTTAGCCCCATTACACCCACCCATATAGAAAGAAGAATTTCAAAAATTCGGCATAAACATGGACATGAGCATTGGACCCGCCTTCTAACCCTGATCTCTTCGCTGTCTCTGTTGCTCATGCAGCCCACCTGATGGATGGTTGCTGTCATTGGCAGGGTCTCTCTGGTTAGAGTTATGGTCTTCTGGAGTCTGCACTGGGTCGCACACTCCTGTAAGAGAAAAGCAATGCAGCTGGAATAACCTTTTGTCTCCCTGGCTCATTACTACCAGACTGGTTGTCTATGTGTGTGGTTGTGTTTGTGCATTGTTGTGTTTCGACATTAGCCCATTCATCACTTGATAACACCCATTACCCTCTGACAGTGGCTGTAGTCACAATATGGCCCCAAATGCTCCACCAGTCCTTGTTAAGAGCCAATTAATAACTTGAGCCTTTGTACCAGCTCACAAGACCTTTAATCAGCAACTTAATGGGCCGTTATTAAAAAACAGCACCAAGGGAAAATGTCTTTCTCACCTGCTGTGCAGATGGACTGCCAGAATTTGAAAAACACGTGTTGTAGATGAAAGGCCTTTTCATGGCTTTGTTTTTTTTTTTTTTCTGAGCTCTTGAAGTCCAAGGTTGAGAAGCAATTCATGATATAAAGTGGAAAAACTGCACTGACCTCTTGTGCAAATTGTCCATCATCAGGTGGTAACAAGTAGTTTTGATATTTGGCATTATTTGGCAGGAAGGGGTTCCAATCACAGAACTAAAGGAAATCATATAGTACATTTTTGTTCCTATTATTAAATACAGTTGTGGTCAGAAGTCTACATACACCTATTATGTGCATTAAAATATTATTTGGGGCTTTTAATAATTTCTTTGAACTGCTCTTTTTCCAGGTTGAACACCATTTAGCATGCATCTTTAATGACTTACACAATAAGAATTGAGTGTACACGTTTGAAATTATAATGGATTTTTCTCTAATTCACACAGTAGCAGTCGGCAAGTAGTCGTCCTTTATTATTCCATCCACTTGGTGCAATGTACCAGTAACACTGGCATCAAAACAGCACTATAGCATGATGCTACCACCACCGTGCTTAACAATTTGTATAGTTTTTTGAGGACTAAACGCCTTGTCTTTACTCCTCCAAACAAACCTTTTCTCTCCTGTGACCAAACAGCTCTTTGGTCTCATTTGACTGTAAAACTTCTCCAGAAAGCGTTTGGCTTGTTTATGTGAGCAACTGCACATTTTAGTCGAGCTTGAAGGTGACAGTGACAGTAGGGGCTTCTTTCTTGGTTGACACCCTCTTAGTCCATGACGATGTAACGCTGGTGACACTGGTGTTCCAGCAGTTTCCAGGTCCATGGTTCCTGGATTGTTCCTGATCATTCTAAATTTCATCTCATCTGAGGTCAACAGTTTGTGCAAAGTGGTTAAACAACTAAATACCTTGTACTTGCCTACAAATGTTTGAACTGTAATCTTAGAATCTCCAGTTATTTATAAATGTCTCTAAGAGACTTTTTCAACTTGTGATTTGTCCTTCTTAGATCTTTACCGAGTTCTTCGGCTTGACTGATACTCTGTATCGGAAGGAAAAGAAAGAAAATAACTACAATTCTAAAAATCTCAATCTATTCCTTTAGAAAGAGGCAGGAGGTATAAAATCAACAGGAGCATACATATATTATTTATTTGGGGTTTTTTGGATCAGAGCATTACTCTTGAAGGATTTCTGTTCCTGAAGCTAACAGACCTGTTGTCTTGCCTGCAGGTAAACTGAACATGACAAGGTCAACGCTGCTGGTTGGGATAAATGCCACATTAACATTGTTAATCATTCTGAGGATGTCGTGGGTTATTTCTTTCCTCCCGTCACTCAGCGAGTTAGACTCACTGACGTGTTTCTTTGCTATTGTTCAGCTCTCATTCTTTCTTTTTCCCTTTCATTCTCCGACTCCCTCTTTACTTTCCATTCTTCTTTTGCTTCTTGTTTCTCACTCTCTCAT
>VUQR01003390.1:17234-44592 GCA_015108515.1 Hemichromis elongatus
CCGGTAAAGGTTTGATTAAAATGTAGAGATGAAACCTTTTGTATGATCGCAGCTGTCGCTTCCGTACTAACGCCTGTTTTCAGTTCGTGACGGAAACACAGTTAAGTAATTAGCTAGAATGCTAACATAGCTTAGCTAGTCGCTCAACCAAACTCCGTGCACAAAAGTTGCAATTAAAAGGTTAATCGCTTGTTCGCAATCGGAAAGCTACTAGAGAGCACGAATCTAACTTTTCTACAAAAAGCATCTCAGAAATGTTGATTCGGTGCAGATAGTTAGCAGATAATTGAAAATATTCAAGTAAAACGCTAACTTTAGGTTTAATAATGTTAATAATGTTCATCTGTAGAAGCTAATTGATCCAAAGCAAGACTAAAAGGTAGGAATGTTGTTATTTGTATTGATTTGTTGTAATTGTGTCAATTAATGCTTAAACATATTTCTTTCAGTTATATGCACTTGTATTAGAACCGAAACCGCCTTAATTCAGCTGATTTTTTTTTTTTTTTTTTAAAGGGAGCTTCGTGTTTTGAAAATGTCGCTAAACATGCCAGCACCTCTGGATAATTAAAATCCAGCTGTTTTATAGGAGGGTGTTTGACTGTTGAGTTATGTGTGGTCTTGGCAGGAGGATTGAGCCGCCACGATGGCAACAGGCCGGCTGAGCTTCAGAAACATCACCGCCCTGGCTCCCATGGTGCGGGTGGGGACTCTTCCCATGAGGCTACTCGCTCTGGACTACGGTGCTGATGTGGTTTACTGTGAGGTGAGGACAGAGACCATACCCTCGGTGCCTATATTTGGGTTATCTCTATTTTTGTGACCTCATACAGAGCAAAGAGTGGTTAAAAAAAATGTGCCAAGATGGAGTGTTTAGAGCAATCTGATGGAATTTATTGATCACAAGAAGAATGGTGCAGATGGTTCCCCTTTAACCCTTTGGTGTCTGTTCCAGGAGCTGATTGACATCAAAATGGTGCAGTGTCAGAGAGTGGTAAACGGTAAGAATCTGTGCCGTTCGCAATCCTACGTAACAGCTGTTCATTCACACCTTTTTCATAACCGTTTGTGTGTCAGAGGTGCTGGAGACGGTGGATTTTGTCGCTCCGGATGACCGGGTGATGTTCAGGACCTGTGAGAGGGAGAAGGGCCGCGTCGTCTTCCAGATGGTGAGACTGGAAACTTAAAAGCGAGCAGAGTTCATCCACAGGTGGCTTCAGAGCCCGGTATAACAACTGCGAACATTTTTGAATTAAACTGCATTAACAAACAACGACGCGGTGAAACAAAAATACTTTTTTTGGCTTTGTGCTTATTGTTTGTCGTGGAAACGGTAAATCCGATTGGTCCTCTGCAGGGACAGGGCCACAGGTTCAACCTCGCATACTGTTTGGGTCAAATCAAACCCGCGTTGTCGACAGTGATGGTTAAACAGTGTTTATAATAAATCCAGCAGTTTCACAATGTTCTTCAGTTTTTCACTTTTCAATAAAATATATTTCATTTGTTATGTTTTCATATCTGAGGTAAAAGAGGCTGTGTGGTACTACTTAGATGACGTAGATACCTAAACAGGAAGTATAAACTGTAGCACGCTTTATTTTTCCTCACATGAGCACGAGAGCTACTGTCGTCAGCAACTGAGAACAAATGCCGGTAAAGGTTTGATTAAAATGTAGAGATGAAACCTTTTGTATGATCGCAGCTGTCGCTTCCGTACTAACGCCTGTTTTCAGTTCGTGACGGAAACACAGTTAAGTAATTAGCTACCACAGTGGTAGTAGTGTTGTATAAACTAAATGCCCTCTCCCTGCTCTCTGAAACATTATTGAAGGAATAATCTTCCATTTATTATGTCGGACATCCTAAACGCATCTTTACTGCAAAATTCAGGATTTGCACTGATCATTAGGGAAGTTAAATGTGCTGTGAAGACATAAAATATGAACAGTGTGTGAGGAGTAACCTCAAACACGGAGTCTTTTGTCTTTTAGGGAACCGCTGACCCGGACAGAGCGTTGGCTGTGGCTCGACTCGTGTGAGTTTTTTTTTTTTTTTCTGTGAGTGAAATGCTCGTGCCGTTGAGCCATGCGCCGCCAGCACCACCTTTTGTTGCTACAGTGACGTCAAACTTCCTTTTATGTGAAAATAGACTCTGACAACAAACTGCTTCATCACAGGGAGAAGGATGTAGCTGCTGTCGACGTCAACATGGGCTGTCCAAAGGAATATTCCACTAAGGTGAGTCCAGTCTCCTCCCACTGACGCTGTGACCCTCTGTCCCTGCGACTGACCTCTGACCCCTGCTGTCCTGCAGGGTGGGATGGGAGCTGCTCTCCTGTCGGATGCTGACAAGATCGAAGCGGTGAGCTGCGAGCTAGGAGATCATGTCAGGATAAAAGGAATGTTTTTAATTCCGACTTTGGTTATCACCTCAGATCCTGAAGACGCTCGTGACAGGAGTTTCCATCCCGGTGACGTGTAAAATCCGAATCCTGCCCTCAGTAAGACGCGAATGGTTCACTTCCTCACCTTCAGTCTGTTATGTTATTCATAGGTGTATGTTTCCGTGTTAATCATCAATAATCTGAGCTCACCCCTGAGCACTGTGGAGGGGGTTTCCACTTTACCTTGTATTTTAAGGTCTTGTGAGACTCCGTCCTTAAAAATGAAATGTCATGTGCCCTGCACCCTCTGCACGCACACAGCCCCACCTCTGCCCTGTTTTTTGCAGCATGCGGTAATATGCAGCAACAAATCTGCAAGTGGATGTTTTACTTGCTCGCTCGGAGAGACCCAGCTTTCTGTTTCGCCTCAGCTCTGTGTGTTTGTGCCTCTGATCGTGCTGCACTGCAAGCTACACGCATGCAGTTTTTAAATGATGGATTCATTCATTAAGAGAACAAAGTTATCTGTTATCTACCTGCTCTGTGTGAAAATGTAACTGCCCCCTAAACCTGATAACTGCTTATTCTACCCTCTGCAGCGAGAACTGCAGTCGCGTATTTGTGATGACTTCAGTGAGTCGTTCACATCACTGTGGAGGAATTTTTGCCCAACCAGAATTTTCTTTTTTTTTAACTCGGTCACATTGGAGCGTTTTCCAAGTATCTCAGTTTGATTTAAATTCAGCCTCTCAAAAACTTTCACGTGTATCTGGAACATGTAAGTGGGCGAGATGTGCAGAAGAATACATGAGCAAGGGGGTAAATACTTTTTCACAGCTCTGTGTAAAGCAGGCACAGCGAATGTTTAGTCTTCACTGTTCTTTGGTTCCAGCTGGAGGAAACGGTCGGTCTGGTCCGGAGGATCGAGAGGACGGGGGTCGCTGCAGTCGCCGTTCACGGCAGGTAAACTCATTCCACTACCAGTTAATCCTCTGATTATCTTTGCTTTGCATATAAAATATGAGAAAGTTAGAAAAACAGTGTCAAATACAAAAATACGGTGTCAAACAAAAGGAGTCATTAAGGAGGCTGAAAAAAGTCTCCAGCTGCTTCCTACTGTATTTCTTTTACCTGTCGCTCATGGACATCTTTGTCTCGTTGGTGTTCAGGTTTAAGGAGGAGCGTCCCAGACATCCTGTCCACTGTGATTACATTGAGGCTGTCGCTCAGGCCGTCTCCATTCCCGTCATCGCAAAGTGAGTAACAGTCAGCTCCCGCTCATTCTTGGCCTTTCCGATGCTGAGCCTTTGGCTCTGTTAGGTGAGAACGGCAGTTTCTCTGAAGACAGAGCCGTGTGGTTTCTCTCCTTAGTGTTTTAAAGGAAATCCTCGTTGTGTTAATGTGGCTGTGTAAAGAGAGTCTTAAATGCCAGCGTCCCTAAACGCAACACTAAGAATTGGAGTCATTAAACCCGTCTGCTGTGCCGTGTTTCCTTCAGCGGAGGCTCTCTGGATCACGTGAAGACCAACGCCGACATAGAGGAGTTCAGCAAGGCGACGGGCACCTCGTCTGTGATGCTGGCCCGCGCCGCCATGTGGAACGCATCGGTGTTCCGCAGCCAGGGAGCGCTTCCTTTGGAGAAGGTCATGGAGGACTACCTCAAATATGTGAGTCTGAAGTTCAGCTCGTGAACATGCAGAATAAAATTCTCTCTTTGGGGAAGCTTTGATCAGCGTGTTTGGTGTTTTGAGTCTTGTTTGTGAATCTTTGATGCTTCACAGGCGATCCGGTACGACAACAACGCCTTCAACACAAAGTACTGTCTGTGTCAGATGCTCAGAGACAGGGTGGAGTCTCCTCTGGGGAAACGGGTGCAGGCAGCTCAGACCAACACTGAGATCAGGTGAAGCACTTTTTTGGTTTTTTTTGGGGGGTTATTTTTTTGCAGCAGTGTCAGATGTGTGTCTGGGGTGGGTGCGGTGTGACGTGGTGCTGATGTGTTGCAGCGAGGCATACGGGCTGCAGGAGTTTTACCAGCAGACTCAGGAACAGCTGCAGGCTCGAAAGGACGCCCTGCAGAGCGGCAGCCAGCCGGATCGTCCCGTGATGGACGGAGACGTCACCACCATGGCCGTCAAGTTCGAACGGTGAGTGAAAAACACGTTTTCAGCTCCTCGTTTATAGCTGGACATGATTTTCATGGTTTAAACAGCGGCTTGTACAGCCGGCCGTTAAAGGCAAATTGAACAATTGAAGAACACGTTTTCAAACGACGCCTCGTGGGAAAATGAGCAGCTGTAATGAGGCGGTCACCCTGGGGATGACAGCGTGCTGGACTCCGCTGCCTGTCTCCCTGCGTGGATGCTGACGTGTTGAGACTAAAGTGAAACTTGGTGGATTTGATTTGTTTGGTTGCAGGAGAGAGTATCCTCCTCAAATCACTCCGAAGATGTTCCTGCTCGAGTGGAGCCGCAAGGAGAAACTGGAGCAACCGCAGTACGAGACGGTGAGGAGATGTCAAAGCGTCACATCCACGAAAGTGTTCGCCTTCATTCTTGAACGTGATCACAGGGATGAAGTGTGCGTCAGAGCGGCTCTTCGAGCTCTAAGAGGTGTGTGTGTGTGTGTGTGTGTGTGTGTGTTTCAGGTGCAGCGCGCTCAGGACCGAGCCTTTCAGTCCACGGTGACCGTCGCGCAGAAGAAGTACAGATCTTCACTGTGGTGAGTACAAACTTCAGTGCTTCGGCTCTGTAGCTAAACACCAACAAGGCTCATGTTTTTCCCTCCACACAACCGGCAAAGTTTCTGCTTGGATGCTTCTGAGCAGCTCTGAAAGTCTCCTGGGTTGACCGGTTGCTGAGCGGTGGTTCAGGCTTCTGTTTTTGGATGAATGGACCGTGCCGAGCGTTGGCTCTGACAGACTCTGCTGCAATCCTGGGAAACTCTCGGCCGATGTCCTCCGTCGTTCCCAGTTGCCAAATCTCAAATCTGATTTTAGCCTGCATGCAAACCGTTTTGCAACCCGCCTCCACCTTTTTCACCGATGCCATTTTCTGTTTCTAAATGCACCGAATTGCTGCCCTGCGATTGGCTGTTTGGATACTTGCACCATTAAGCAGCTGAACAGCCGGTGGTGAATGTTTGGAAAGATTTTCCTCATTTTGACTCCTAAAGTAAAATCTCATCATCTTTAAATTCCCGAACCTAACGCCATCATTCCAGCAGAGTTGTGAAGAGTCGGGAATGCTGAGGAGGAGCTTAAAGATGACAAGAACGGCGTCTCTCTAAACCCTTTTTAAGCACCTCAGTGACAAAATGTTAGCTTGTGGAATAAACTGCTCTGATCCTCTGAGTGCTCCCGCCTCCTCACAAATATCTGTGCTCGCTCATTTCCTACAGTTATTGTGACATCTCGTGCGGTTGAGCCCACCCCCTCCTACAGTTTTGACCACATTAGCTTCTCACAACAGGGATGACTCAAAGTGTGAAAATAGAAAGTTTCATACACATTATCTGCACCAAAAGTAGACACGGTGTTGTCCCCGTCTGACACAAGTGACTCATTTCAGCTCCAGATTTCATTTTGAAATGACACAAGAAGTAACTGAAGAGAATTATAATAACTTTAGGTATTTAAAGACATCGTGAAGATGTTTTCACAGTTTCCACCTCCAAGAAATGAACTGGAATTGAAAATTTGGTCACAGTAGTGATTTCTTACTCTTGAATCTGCTGCGCTTCAGGCTAAAACTATCTTGCCGTCTTTCAGGGAGAAGTCAAAGAAGTTCGCAGAGCAAGCTGCCGCCATCGTCTGCCTGCGAGTTCTGGGAATACCGGAAGGGCGGATCGGCGAGGAAGACTCCGGCCTGGTCTGCAAGAGGAAGAGGGAGGGGAAGGTGAACGGCGCCGCAGAGGAGGAGAGGAGTAGGAAACGGCACGTAGGAGGCGTCCTGCAGGAAACCTCAGAGGTCGCTGTGGTAACGAACGGTGACAGTCACAAAGAGGCTCCGCCTCCGAGTCAGCAGGAGAGCCCGTGAGCAGTTTAACAGGGTGGGAATGACCTGCATGATCAGACATTTAACCCAGAAAGGAACTCTGAGTTTGTGCTCACATTTTTATTTTTTTATTTTATTATTCATCACTTCATCTGATTCAAGCTCAAAGTCAATATTTTTTTAAACCCAACATGGCTGACATTTGGACGTCTCTCAGCTCAGGTCTGATCGTTTAGTCCCGTTAACTGCGCCAGTGAGCCATGTCGGTAGATGCAGCGCGGAGAGACACGCCTCCTAATGCACGCAGGTCTGCACGCGATTAAAACCCATCAGATCTCGCTGGGTTTTATATGAAACATCTCGCGTGGGGAGTAGCCGTGAGCCACTAAATAAATGCAGACCTCCTGCTGTCCACTCGCCTCCTCCAGCTCTCTTCTGGGGTGGTGGGGAGGGCATGGTCTCTCCAGGATGAGTCTTCTCCCAGGTCCAGAACACCTCACCTCCCAGGAGGAGTGCCACTCTGTCCATGACGGAGAGCCTGGCCCCCTTCAGAGGAAGCTCCTTTCTGCCATTGGTATTCCCCGATCTCTCCTGTGCACAGGTGAGGGTAACAACAACAATCAGCAACTTCACCTTTCCAGTTTCATCACTGCAACTGCTCCTCATCTCCAGTCCGGCCAAGGTCCTTTTAATTTGCAGACAAACGGCTGTTGGATAAAGCTAAGCTGCACAAACATCCAACTCCAGAGTACATGTGTGAGGCTTTAAGAAAAAACCTCACAGGTGCAAGACGAGCATTTCACACGCGTGTCCTGCAGCAGGTGAGCGACGGTTTTCGGACTTGGCCTGATGCGCAGGGCTCTGTAGGGAAGACTGAAAACTGAGCTAGATCCTGGAATAAATCCAATCCTGTGGTGTGACAGGTGATTCCTGTCAGTCTGGTACGAGCTGAGAGTGGATGACGCTGTGCCGCTCTGGAGGTTTGTGCAGCTACGGGCTGTTAGAGCATCAGAGTGCTTGTAGGTATCTCAGTGCTGGACAGGTGAAAGAAGAGGGCGGCTCTTTTCCATGTAAAGTTGAATCTATGAGGGCGTTGCAGAAAGTCGTTCTAACACCCGGTGCCTTACTCTCTTTTGTTCGTGATTTCTGGAAGAGCCTCAAACTCACCGCGTGCCGACGGAGAAGAGCTCGGTGATTTATGTGGCTTCTCGGCTTCTCAGTAAACACTGACTGCCACACTTGGTGAACTTGTTTTGATCTCATTGTCTTATTTGTTTTAAGGTTTAAAATCTGCCAAATTATGTAATGTTTTATGTTCGTGCCAAAGGAACAACCTGTGCTTTTCTTTGTCTGCAAGTTAAATTAAAAGCATGTGAAGCCTGGTGGAAATCATTTTGGACACATTTCATTAACACTGGCTCGGGCTATGTTTGCCTCCATTAAAGAGGTCGTCTCTGCTAAACAAATGTGCACATGGCTTATTTTCCCCCCTCAGTAATATCTGAATTTACTTCAACTGGATTTTAAACCGTGAACTTTAATAGCTCGTTTTGTTGCAGCAGGATTTCTGCTCATGTTCAGAACTTTCACAGTCGGATGCTTGAATACTAGAAAGTTGCATATTAAAAATCATCAAACTAGCAGCAAAATTTTTAAACTCAAAAACATGACTGGCTTCACAGGTGACTGTTTTTACAATTATTAAAAAGTTCAATAATCAGACCTCTTCTTCCTCGAGGAGAAGGATGAATCCAGCAATGGGGCACCAAAAGCTGCAGTTCGTCTAACGTCCACCAGAGGCTCCAGCAGTTAGTCCTTCCAATAGACTACGATGTCCCTGAACTGGACCTCTGGACCATGTTACCGCTGTTTGGAATAGTTTTGAAGCAGTTTAAATTTTTTCATGAGTGAAATTTTATTTTTACATTAATTTGCAGGCACTCCCATATAGTTTATGAATGCAGCTCGTTAGCATTAGCTGATAAATGAATACTCTACCCTGTTGTCTGAACATGATCACTACTGGGTCCCACTAACCAACACGGTGGCAGACAAAAATGCTAAAACTAAGGCTTTATTATTTGCTCCATACACAATAAGGTGAGCTGTGGCCATCTTTCACATACAGTCTATGCCTCTGCCCTGTCCTTCTCACTCTTCTGATCTTTGGAAACATGAGCATGACATTAAGGATGAAAAATTCTGTGATTTTTGTTAACTCGTTATATTTTAGTATGGTCCAGGACATGCTCAGAGAATCTCAGGAGTATACAATTAATACTTATTAAAAAATATTTCTCAATTTTCTGTTTTTTCAGTATTCCTGTTGCCTTTAATCCACAGATCAGCACATCTCCCAGGTGTCGCTGTCTGATGTGGAGGCTCAGGGATAAAAATGCTTGGCAGTCCCTCATAAAGAGGGTCACCTGGTTACGCAAACCACACCTGGACGTTAGGTCCGGCCCATGAACCGGCAGGTGAGAGCTTTCCTGGGCTGACCTCTGATTTCATGCAGTTTTAGAACTTTTAGCTTTCTGTGTGACATGTTTTAAAGTAGCCTGGCCCTGTACTCCCTTCACCTGAACTCGCATGACCTCCGGTGAGTTCAGGTGAGGTTAGAGCTCAGAGCTTCTGTGCGCAGAACGCGAGCGTCACAACACAGGTGTGCTGCGTGGTATTAAAATAAAACCGCCCGTTGTGTTTAACGAGTCCCGTGAAGTCCTGAGCTGAACCTGTGAGGTGAAGACATCCTGCTGCTGACGTCAAATTAGGGCGGTCTGATGGGGCCTTCAGGGGCGCTGGGAAATACCGGTTCCAGGAGCCTGCTGATTTCTGGGAGGGGACTCGAAGAAGGTGCAACGTGAAGCTGTGTGTCTGAAAAAATGGTCATAATCAAGGAGAGGAACACCCTGTGAAAACATTTTTTAAAAACACTTGCCAGCTTTCTGTCAGCTGCAAAGTGGAAAACAATATGAAGTTGGGTGAGGCCACACAGGAAACTAACGTCTCACAGCTGAAAAAGGAAGTGCAAGGTTAGCAGCAATGTGCATGGAGAGCTACTACAGTGCTGCAATTTAAATATGAACACAGGAACTGCTACAGAGCAGCTGAACATTCAGGAGAAAAATGAACCATATCTTAAAGATCTTATTTTGAAATTATAGCTCAGACATGATGAAACACGTTAGCTATTTTTAAAACGAAAGTTTTCTGAATATCTAACTGGTGTCATCTTTATTTGGATAACTTGAAAACCTGTTATGACACCAGTCATCATCTTCTATTGGCTGCTCTCTTAAGGAGTTGTCACAGTGTACCATCTGGTTCCATCTTCTCCCATCCCATCATTAACCTCTGTCACTCCATCCCTCTGCATGTTGTCCTGCACTACATCCTCGAACCCCCTCTGAGGTTTGCCTCCTTTCCTCCTGCCTGCCAGTTCCTGTAAACCTTCTTTTTTTCACTCTTGCTGCTATCTTTCTGTCACAAATCACCACTGACACTCTTCACCCACTCCACCTTGTTCGCAGTCTCCGGCAGTGTCTGTTACTTTGGATTCTTGACCCTATCCAAATGGGAATACCCCCACCACATGACAGCGTCACTTCATATGCTTCTCTGCTACTCCTGACTTCCTCATGCAGTACCGCAGTTAAGACAATAAAAAAAAATAAAAAAATGTTTTTTATTTAGCTTATTCAATGAATTATACAATAAAAGTTTTTTTAAATTCAGGTTTAACTTCCTGTTTGATACTTGCCACACCCATCTATGGCATGCCACTCCAAGATTTCACAGTTAAGGATTTTTTTTTAAGAAACTAGAAAAGAAAACATAGTTTATTTAAAACTTTTTATTCCTACTAATGTCCGAATAAAAAACCTGCTTATTTTAACTTTTGGCTGAATGGGACCGTTTTAAAATTGCCCCGTTCACGCGTAAACACAGCGTATTGGGGTTTCCGAGGCGGCTATGAAGGCAGCAAACGGATCAAGCTGGAGGAGCGTAAAAAGTGAACGCGAGCAGGAGCAGCGAGGACAACAAGTTAGCGCGGATAATGGGACCATTGTGCTCCAGCGAGACAGCCTGCAGGCGTGTTTACTGAGCCGTCACACGCCGCCGGACAACTTTTAGCTCGGATTCATTCGTCGTTTCGTTTGGCGGGTCGGTTAAAAACAGAGTTCTGCTTTCAGTCGGATGTCAGTGAGTGAGACAGGTCACTTTTAAAGACAAGCAGGCAGACAGGTCGGCTGCACGGCTTCCGCTGGGGGACATTTTCGGCTCCGTTCAGTTCAATGTCCACAGTAAACTGCGCGGAGGAGCTGGACTTCAGACTCATCTTCGAGGAAGACGGCAGGCAGACGGCAGGTACGTGTCATTTTCTCGACATTAGTTAGCAATTTGTCAGCGGCATCAAGCTAGGACTAACGGGAGCGCCACCGGAGGTGCACGGCTTTGGCCTTCAAAATAAAACACGGCAGAAAACCGGACTAAGACTCGAAGCTGCCGCAAAACTTGTCAGATGTTTATTTTTATTCTGCGGTGAATTGTATTTATTTCGAGATTTGACCTGCTGGTTTCCCCATTATATACTCCAGGCTTCAATCAGTATAATCAAGCCATTACATAATATTATTTAATAAATGCACCACCAGTAGCAAGTAGATATTGGACTGAGATGCTCTTTTACATTTCTTTATAAACGATTGACTATTATTTACAATTCCCTTTCCGATAAAGTGCTCTACTCATTTTAAATAGCCTCAGAAATAACTGATTAAGGAGCTCTGTAAACGTATTTAGTGTTAATTGTTAAAATGCTAAAGTAGAAATATGAGCATGAGTGGCAGCAGTTTCATCTACATAGACTGTATTTCATGGTTTAATAATAAATAGCTTATTAATAATCTATTAAACTGTTTAAATTGTAGCTGTTTGACTAATGACAGATTTAATGACCTGTGGCTATTTGTCTAATTACAAGGATTACTGTTTCACATTACAAGCAGCTATGACAGTGATTAATGATTCTTTTAGTCAGTAATCAGTTTATAATCCCAAAACGGTCTAGAAACACGTCACGATTAATTATTTGCGCGATTTTACTGTGAAAATCCCGACCGGATGTTGTGATTTTGTGTTTTGGTCGACGTGACACATCAGCTGTCTGCTGATAAATGTGGATCAGTAGGTGAATAGAGGGCCAAACCAGCCTCTTCTTCACCTCCTGCCTGAATAGATGCATTGATAAAACTTACTAATCAATCAGCAGATTGATTAATGATGTCTGAACTGAAAACCCTTAAGATGACTTAGCATTTGGGTCATCTGATTTTTATTGCAAAAGCTCTTAATGTTGACTGAAATTATACTGAACTTTTTTTTTCATCTTATCTGAATTTTATTTTTCAATAAATCAATTTATGGAGCATAACATTCAAAAAATAGGGGAAAAAATTACAGAAAAAACTTTACTACTACTTAGTTCAAACTGGATTTTTTTTTTTTAACTAATCAGCTGATTCATCAAATATCCAGTGGACTAAACATTCATTACACATCAAAGTAAGAGGAAGTTGCAGTTTTGAATTAATGCCCACGAGTAGTATCGCATGTGTCGTGATGGTAGCTTTCGTGTGTGTAACTCCAAATCTGTCGCTCATTAAAAATATACTCCCCACCAAAGATGCTGGAAGGAAAATCACCAGATCGTAATTTAAAAAAACAAAATACAAAGGGAAGGTTTAATTTACTCATGCATAAAATACATTTGTTTAACAAATGGTCAGAAATAACAGGAAGATGCTTAGACTTTGGTACGATAACACAGACGTCGCCCAAAAGCTGTGATTTAAATGGAAAAAACTGACGTTTTGCAGCGTTCCGGAAATTGAGAATTAGTCGTATTTTCAGTTTCCCGTGGCTGATATGCTCATAACAGCATGCTATTCAAATGCTTGGTTACTGAGGGGCAGCCAATCAGAAAGTGGACTGGAATACAAATGTATCACTCTACTTGTGTCATAGAAACAGATGATCTGATATTGTAGGGTCTACCTTACAATATAAAGCATCTTGAGGCAAATGTTGTTGTGATTTGGCGCTTCATAAATAAAATTGAATTGAATTGAATTTATTTCCATCTTCATTTATTAAGAGTCTTTAGCTGTAACTCCACAAAAGCATTTACCATGACATCCCTGATACAAAGTAAAAAATTATAACCGACTTCCTGTGAGAGCTTTTATAGAATAACATTGACGTTCTACTGATACACAGCTGCTCTAATGGAGCCCAAGAATAAAAGCACAAAGCTGGAACGGAGCAGAAGAGTTCAACTTTAAATAAATTCTCACATTTTTCAAACATTTGCGCATTTGTTTGCATTTGATGCACCACAGACGAGACATTTTAGGGAACATCGCACACTCACGCCTGCGCAGAAAAGCCTGCATGACGTGCTGTCAGTATTGTTGATTTTTATCATCAGGTAAAAGCACCTAGTAGGCATTTTTTGCATTACAATAAGCTCCAAACCCACTTTCTTGTCCTTATCAGTTTCACACTGTCAGCAGGTCAAGTTTCTTTTAGGAGTCATGTTTGGTTTCAGAGTGCTGGCTCTTCAGCTGGTTCAGCTTCGGCCTTCATGCTATAGCTTTGATTATCTGCTCGTTCAGTGCTGATGCCCTGACCCTGTTTCCTGATTTGAGTGTTTGCTGCGTTTGATGTTTAACCTGCTGCAGGTGCCAGTCTCTTGTTTTTCTTTATCAGTAGTTCATCGAGCTTTCTGAAGGTCTAAATTGGCTCTTTAGACACTTTAATAGGAGCCTGTTTCTTTAGTTAAGTCTAGTACAAATGCCATAAGTAGTTAATTAAGGGAAGCAGGAGGAAAGGCTGAGGTATGAATGAAACCTTAACAAGAATTGGACTGAAAATGTGTCTGATGGAGCAATTGATCCAGATCACGGATCGGCCTCCTCTGAGGCGGTACCTCAGCATTACAAATGACAAGAAAGTGTGCCTTTGCAGTGCGTGCGTCCCACAAGGCACACACGCACAGGTTTGGTCTTAGTTGACATTACTTGCGCTAAATCCAAAATATTTCCCGGTAATAGCCCAATCTGCTTTTAGAAACAAGCCGTTTTCCTTCCGCTGCCCCAGATGTTTGCCTTTTGTTTCAGCCGTCTGTTATTGGTTGTTTGTCTGCCGTCTACTGTAGTGTCATTTCTGTTGGGGGCATTTTCTGTATCAAGATTGAGGTTAAAATTGAATTAATTGTGCAGCCCTGAAACATATTAGTGATTAACCTCGTTTCGTGGACGGATATTCTCAGACATTCGGTCTATTTTTGGCATTAATGCTTTTTCCTGCCGTTCGATGGCATTTGCGGGGGACCCTTAGCAGGAAATTTGGGAGAACACAAGGATCATTTTACTGAAAGAAATTGGACCATTTTTTACTCTCGGTGGTGCCTCAGAGTTTGTTTGAAGGAGTATTTGGAACCAGTAATGACTAAAGCCAAAGCGGTAGTTTGCTCCTGACAAATTTTGTTGTCCTACTTATTATAAATGTAAACTGCGTGTGTCTCACTTTATTATTTCCCACCAGTCGGTTCTTACTTTGACAGTTTTATATCAGACTGCTGACACAGTAAACTGAACTAAATCCTCGGACTTGGAGGAAAAATAAGTTGTGATTTCGAGCACATGTGACGTTATTGGCAGCTCGTAGGCCATGAAATTAAAGCTGAGACACTTTATTGTTGAATTGGTTTGTAGATGGACAGGAAAAACGGCAAGCAGCTATTTTCATACTCTTTCCTTGGTTCTTTGGTTAAGCAGAAACAGACACTGAAGGAATCGTCTGCACCTCTGAAAGGTTTTCACTGGTTTCTATTTAATTCGTGACACAGAGAATCTAAATAAAAAATCTGTCCTGCAGGCTGACTTTTAATGACTGGCAGATAAGCACCTTCAGCAGCTCTGATGGATGAATGGATGCATAGACTGTTAGCTGGTCGGAGGGTGGGGTGAGGTGATTAGATTTGCAGGTAGATTGCAGACAGGTCAGCAGATGGCTACTGCAGATGTGTTCGTGTTGTCTGCATGCGCTTCAGGCAGCGGGCTGCCGTTCATCTCTGCTGGCAGGTTTTACTTCCTGGTTGTTTTGTGTGTGTGTGTGTGTGTGTGTGTGTTTTTTTTAAACCGCTCTGTGACACCCAGCTGCTGGCGGGTATCACCTCCTCCCCCTCTGTCTGCCGTGAAACGGGGTAAATGTTACATCAGATCTCATTTATTTCTACACGGTGAGTGGAGCTACTGAAGCAGATCACAGTTGGAGCTTTCATGCCTTTTTTTTGCATATGTGTGTGGGTGAAGGGGGGGTATTAATAGTAGTGTTGTAGTAGGGCGTGTGTGCAGCTGTGTGAATGTATTTACTCAACTGTTGGAGATAATCTGTCGCCATAATTACATCGGGGCAAGTCAAGTCGGACCGAGATCGCGTTACTGAAAATAGCTGAATAATGCCTCACAAATACGCGTCGTCACAGACACTACAAAGCAAATGGTAAACAATCAGCATGCAGACAGGAAGTGGTTCTCGTTTGGAGGTTGTTTGGTTGGTTTGGGATTTCATAAAACTTTTTAAAACCACACTCGGTATCAGTTCCCTTATTGGATCTCATTTTTGTGCACCTAAAAAGGTAAAAATAACCACAATTCAGAGCGTCAGTGTATCAGGACCTCTGTGGCAACACAAAATGCTTATTTCCATTTCGGACAGACCTTTGCGGTTTACTGCCAACTTTAATATTGTCCAAAAAAAATCAACGTATCCTGGATAATACCACTACATGTCTCTTTGGTGCACCTGAGGTGTTTTCATCCCTCACAGTAAGCCTTTGCAGGTTCCCGTTGCACGAGCACTCCACGTTCAGTAAAGACTCAGTCTGAGTTGGCATATTTGATTGTCTGAGAAAATCAGATTAAGAAGTGTATCGTTTCCCCAGAATATTTTCAGGGGGATTTTAAATGGTCAGGTGTAAAGATTTTTGGTTTTAAATTTGATTATAAGTAAGATGAAATGAGCCAGATGCTGAAAACCCTCAAAAAAAACAAGCCTCAAGGAATCAACAGAACATTACCAGGTTAATTTTGCAATTCATTCTTAGCAGCCTGAATACATGAGCCGCTGACATTAAAAACCATTAATTAAACATTTGTTATATTTAAAAAACAAATATATCCTGATTTAAAAGCCAGATCAGGACCTGAAGCAGTCTTATTTGGGTCGCTTTTTAAAAAAAACAAATTATTTTACACCTCCCACCCTGATCTGGCAACACGAAGCCTCCAAATCATTTTTCCCAACTACGCCTTTGAATTTCCTGCCTGACTCAGCCTCAGCCATTTCCTCTGATTGCATTTAGAGCTCCATCACTTTGTGATTTGGCCCAAAGAAGCATATTTGTTTATGTAGTTTAAGAGATTGTCTCTTCTGACCTCTTCAAACTTGAAAAACTTGTTCTCAGTCCTTCACCTGTCTTGATTTCCTGCCCTCATGAGGGAAAACTGTAATTGGATGCTCATTGCTGACACGAGTATGACCAAAGTTAGGGTAACCTTGTGATTTTGTTACTTTTTATAATGGTTGGTTTGAGGCAGGGATCGTGTCTGCAGTCTGAATGTGGTCAAATTGGCAGTTACACACAATCTGTTTGTGATAATCCACCAATTAACAGTGATCTGCAAAAATCACAAAGCTGTTGCCGTCTGCATGCACAGAAATTCACTTTAACTTCTTACATTCAGCGTCCAGCCAGAACCTCACTTAGCTGCAACAGAAATTACTCCACAAATGGTGACGTAGGGGATGCAGGATCATGATTTAGCCGCAAAACGTTGCCAGTTGGCAGCCAGATTAGTCCAGTACCTAGCTGCAAAGTTGCAAATGAATTGTGCCTATTGGTGCATACTGACTCAGATTTATTCCATCTGCCTGCATAGGGCTATGCGATATGACCAGAATCTCATATCCCGATATAAGACATTCATCGTCCCGACACGATATGTCACAAAAATCTTACATTTTCACTAAGTTCTGTGAATCTTGAGCAAATCGACTTGCGTAAAGTATTTTCAGCTGGTCTTCCTGTGTTTTGACCAATGAATGAAACTATATATTATTAGATATAACTCAAAAAGAAAATGTTGGAGTTATTTATTACACGGTGTGCTGCTGGGAAAAGCCTGTTCAAACGTTTGAGTCTGAGGTTTATTTTGAGCGCCTGACGGCTCTTTTTTTCTTCTCATCTGTAAACCCTCTCCATACTCTTTCTCGTGATTCTTGCGTAGGTGGTTGACGAGGTTTGCCGTGTTTGAGTCTGAGGTGGGGACCGGTTTCCTGCATAATTTGCATAGAACAGCTTTCTTGTCCGTGTCGGACGTTTCGTAACCAAACTATGTCCACGCTACATGCCTTGTGTAGAAATACATGCCTGTGGATTTGTTTTGACTGGTTATTATCTTTGTTATCATTTCAGTTTATTTTGAAAAATCTCAACAGGATCTTCAGCTTTATTGTCAAAAGTTTATGTGGAAAATAAACAAACAAACGGCGGAGCAAAACGGTGGGTTTACCATCGTTGTTGCTAACGACAACGCGTAAAAACAGTGGCTTGTTCGTCCGTAGTGTGGTTATTTTAAATATAAGCGAGAGAACTTAAAAAATTTTATATAGCTACTACATTTAGCATCAAAATGATGAAAATTATTGCCGTAAACACTTTATTTTGCGACACCATGAAACAAACGATAGCGTATAATATGAAACTATAGACGCTCTTATACCGTCATCCGATATATATCGTTATATAGAACAGCCCTATGCCTGCATTTATAAATAAGAGCCAAATTATTTGCAGACCTTTTCCAATCTGAGATATATTACAGTCAATCTTAGTTGAATCACAGATGTCCAGAAACAAGTTGCCTCTTGCCTGTGCACCCAGCTTCTGGGTGAAAGGTTGGTCCTCGCAGCTGTTTCTAATCGGTCTCTAACTAAGGATGGGAATCGAAAATCGGCACCACTTGAGGAATGGTTCCACAGTTTTTTCACATCTGAAACATTGTTCTATGCGACACAGGACTAAAGTCCAGGAGCGCATGTGAAGCTAAAGCAGTCGTATCCACACTGAACATCTATGAAGTACATTTAAATAATACACCACAGATTTATTGTGATACTAATACTAATAATGACTTTAGGATCAATAAAACCTTATCGATTTCTGTCCCTGTCACTGCCAGGAAAGACATTCAGTGCAACCATCAACTTTTTTAAAAAAGCTGCAAGGAGGTTGCTCTTCAATATTTACTGCCATGTGGCTCAGTTAATAAGCACCAACTTAGCTTTTTGCTTTGTTCCTCGTGGCCTAAATTCTTAGCTTGAAAGTTTTCCCATCTGTTTGGTTTATTGACAGCTTGAAAGCTCAAAATTGATCAAGAACCTTAAATGTTGAAAATTTGCAAAGGGCAGTGGTTCCCAAACTGTCAGAGAACTGCAATTGGGCTAAAAGTACTACACTAAAAAGAAAAACTCAAAAAGTTCTGCTTTTGAGTTAAATATAAAATCGCTGTTAAATAAATAATTGCATTAAAAAAAAGTAACAGAACCAATGGGAAAAAAGCAACGAGAGTTTAAAAAATGAAATGTTATTTATCATTTTTTTTATTTTTTTGATTCTGAACTCATGACACATTTCATCGTTGGTGAGAGAAGTTAGTGAAGTTGGTGAAGTTGAATCTGGTAATGGAGGAGATCAGCCTCAGTCAAGCAAATCAACAGAAGATCAAAATGAATTGACAAAAACGCAGAGGAGGAGGAAATGCGTCACGGCGGGCTTATGTGGTGATCACAGTTGTGATAATTGGGGTAAAACAATGTTTTATTACATTTTGTTTTGCTGTAGTGATCTTTGCTGTTTCACCTTTACACGCGTTGGTTTTCTTTTTGCCTTTCTTTGAGGTTTTTAATGATAAAATGACAGGAAGTCAGCCTGCATCAAACGACCAAAGTACTCAAAGATGTTGAAACTGTGAAACTGACTCTGTGGAAATGTGCGCAAGAACAAAACTGAAGATTAATCATGTTGCTGTTGCATCTGTAGCCATAACGTTTGCTTTAATCAGAATTTGGTCATTTAATTAACTAAGACATGACAATCTTTTATGTTTTACATTAAATGAAAACATATTGACGAGTGTTTTTCAGACTAAAGCAACCACCTGGGGATGTGACTGCACACATAAGTGTGATTGGTCTGAATATAGTAAAGGTGAAGAGTCTGTGGTGTCTTTTAAATGTGAGTAAATTAAACTCCACTGACTTTTCCTCTGGTGGATGGTCAATAAATTTACATATAAAGGAAAAACTTTTATCTATACGTGCCCAACACTCATTTCCCAGTATGGCCCTCAGAGAAGATATTTAAATCTTTGCTCTATGAAGGTCAAATTTTTGGGATGTGAGGATAGTCTTGTGTTTGAAATCCTGTTAAACTCTGTAGGAAACCCTGTTGACTTATTTCCTCACTGCTTTGAGTCTTCCTGCAGGTTCTCTCCTGGCAGTTGATGAGTATTACCTGTCAGGTGCAGTCATCTGCTGCAGGACAGCTACACCATAAAAAGAAAACCACACATTTGCAATGCAAATGATCTCCCGCCAGATTTACATGTTGTTTTGTTTCCTCCACTTTGCAGGTCCAGATCTCGATGTGAGGACATTTCCCTCCTCCGCGCAGGCTCTGGTCGAGCAGCCCTTCATCCAGGAGCTGCAGAGTTCTCCCTCATGTTTCCCCACCTCAGACCCACATGTTGGATACCAACTTCAGGGGCCCCAGTACAGTGCCCAGGTGAACCCCAGAGCCTTTGACTGCCCCAGCATCCAGATTACCGCCATTGCTCCAAACAACCATTTGGAGCCCGACAGTAGCCAAGATGTTTTGGCAGTGGGCGGGGCAGAGGGGGGTTACAGCGATGCAACCTGGGCCAGAGACCAGCTTTACCTCTCTTTGGAGCCCCGCTACCGGGATCCGGCTCTGTGCCCAAGCCCCTGCAGCAGCCTCTCCTCCAGGAGCTGGATCTCCGACCTCTCCTCCTGCGAGTCTTTCTCGCATACCTATGATGACGTGGAAGGGGAGCTGCCTGATCCCGCCCGCCTCGCTATGGGTACCCCCATCGACTCTCCTTTTGGTTCTCCGGGCTGCGGGGGTGGAGCCTTTGGGGTGGAGCTGTGGCAGCAGAAGTACCAGCATCCTTTGGCCTTTAGCCCGGCACTCTCGCCCTATCAGTCACCCCGCCAGTCGCCCCGCCAGTCGCCATGCCACTCTCCTCGCACCAGCGTGACGGAAGAGAGTTGGCTTAACCGCCGGCCCACTTCCAGGTAGACATCATCATGGAGACCAAAATGGCTTAATTTGGTTCTTTTCAACAGTTCATTTCAACCATTTCAAGACAAAATCACAACAGTACCCCTAAGGGATCGATAACCCTTTTTTAAGATTTTAAAAATGTAAAAGTAAAAATATTATTATATATACATTACTAAATAATGAACTCTTAATAACTTAATAATCACAGTTGTGATTAAAGCTGTGAAGTTTTGGAAGGGCTTGTTTAGCAAGTCAGGGGAAGTTATGATTTAGGTTAGGTTAGTTGGATTTAGGTTTATTAAACATAAAAATTTGTTTTTATGTTTTGTTGTTTAATACGTGGAAGAAAAAAACTGCCTAAACACATTTAGATGTGCACGTATGAATCATTGATCCCGCCCTGCTTTCTCAGGCCCTCATCCAGGCCAACCTCCCCCTGTGGTAAGAGACGCCACTCCAGCGCCGACCCTCACGCCCGCTCTCCGTCCCCTCACCACTCACCCAGCCATACACCAGGCGCCTCCCCACGGGGCAGCGTGACAGATGAAACCTGGGTGGGAAGCCCCGCCAGCGCTCTCGGACCCCTCCTCATGTGCGGATTCCCTGAGCTGGACGTTCCCTCCAAGACTAGGAGGACGTCGGGGAGCCAGTTGGTCCTTCTGTCAGGTCAAGCGGACACCAGTCTGGAGTCCTTCCAGGATTCTCCCACAGAAGAGGGGCGGGAACAAGAGGGCCTGGCTGAGCTCTTTCTTCAGGTGCCCTCCCATTTTACTTGGAACAAACCCAAACCCGGAAACCCGCCTCTGTTCAGGTTGGCCTTAGAGCATTCAGCAAATGGATTTGGTGTAGTTTGACTACTATCTGATGATCACGTCTGTTTTCTCTTCCTTCAGAACCTCATCGCCCCCTCCTCTGGACTGGCCTTTACCCAGTCAGTATGACCAGTATGAGCTGAAGGTGGAGGTCCAGCCCAAGTCTTACCACAGGGCGCATTACGAGACGGAAGGCAGCCGTGGATCCATCAAGGCAGCTGCTGGACACCCTATCATTAAGGTGAGTCCTCACTGTTGGTTTGATATTAACCTGTTTTCTCACTGAATTTAGGGTTACGGTAAGCTTGTTCTTAAGCTCTGTTTCCTTTAAGGCAGCGGTCCCCAACCCCTGGGCCATGGACCAGTACCGGTCCATGAGTCGTTTGGTACTAGGCTGCAAGAGTTGAGGTTCGGGTGTGAAATTTATGGTTTTATGGGTTTTTATCATTAAAATTAATTGTTTTTTATGTTTTTATTCGACTCAGTTTTCCTGGGTCTTTTCCCGTGTGTTATGAATAAATTATCTTTTTTTTTGGTACCGGCACTGGTTTTATTTTGTTGTATTTATCCGCGACATATTAAAGGCCGGTCCGTGAAAATATTGTTGTACTGAGGTCTGTGGCGCAAAAAAGGTCGGGGTTGGTTTATCTTGGTTCTGACTTAATTTGTGAATCAGTAGTAATTATAGAAATAAAGTGAAATAATATTGGATTCTTTAAACTAACAAACAATAAAATAATCAGGAAACGTCAGCACAGCACAGCACTGGTGCAAAAGTTTTCTGAGGCAAGCTACAATGAGAAAAGCCACTAAGGCTATTAGCTGAAATGAAAGTAAGAGCTTTCAGAGTGTTGATGTGATAGAAAAATGTGTATGTGATGGATTAACATTAAAATAAAAATTGGATGCATTTTCACTCGCCTAAAAAAGGAAAAACTGTTGGTCAGGCCTAAAATAACGCAGACTTTAAGACTTAATACATTTTAAACAGGTGAGTCGTTATAAAGGGTGAAATTATCTAAATATACCAAAACACCTTTTTTTTCTTCCTGTAAAAATGTTTATTACTGCTGTAAAGATTTAACATGGTAGTCTATAGGATCTACTGGGGCCTCTAGTGGACATTAGAGGAACTGCAGCTTTGACTTCCCTTTTTTTTTCTGTTAAGCTGTGGTAAGTTTAGGTTTCTGAAAATAAAAACAGTACATGTAGATGAAAACATGCTTCTGTACCTGCTTGTTCAGTTTTGGGTACTCAGTTAAGTTAAACAGTTAAGTGTAAGTCTGTATGTGGCATAAATAATGATTTAATAAAAAGCTGAAAGCATCGAGTCTGTGGTGATCGACTGGAGATAAAATCACAGGTCAACTGAGGTCGCGTGCTTTGCTGATGTGTCGAGTGAACAGGTTTGCGGAGCCTGTGGATCAGACAACAGAGGCGGGCTGAGACAAGTAAAGCCTCCATCAAGGCCCCGCATGTAACGGACACCAGCAGGGCTATTCTGGGTGTCACATTCTCGGCCGCCGCCGTGGCTAGAAAAGCTTCCTGCTGTAAGACGTGCTAAAACTCGCTGCGTTTACTGAAAAAGGACAGCGGGTCACACAGGAAGCAGATAATTGCACTCATTGCTGCTGTGTAATTCGTGAAGTCTACAACGGGCAACAGAGCTAGGCCTGTTCTTCAAATCCTCTCTATACCAAACTAAAGTTCGTACTCTGAAAGAGGATTGTTTGTTATGTTGTTTAGCATCAAGGCTAATCTGAAGATGTGTATACATCCACTCATAGCTCATATACTTCTTAGTATCTATATAATAAGAGAAGAAGCTAAATGGTACAGCGACCTCTTTCTTTATGTCACCTTGATCAGTATTAAAGCAAATACTTAACAGGGCAAATATTAAAATATGAGTCTTTATAAAAGGGATGAGGCAGCTCGCTTTGCAGATGATGTTTTAACTGCAGGTGAAGTCTGTAAATGTAATGATCGGTCATACTTTAATCCTTTAAAGTTTTGATTTCCTCCTCCGTTAAGAGATCCCAGCTTATCCCAGAATCCCTTTCCTGGTTTTTAAACCTCTTCTTTGTTCCAGTCTGTTTAAATGCTGAATCAGATGCAATCAATCATCATCAGAACTTTTTGTGGCGAGAGCTTTTATTAGTAAAGGATCTGTATTTTGACCTGCATTTACAGGTGTGTATTTACAGCTGGTCTAAGCGATTAAACGAGTCGTATTCTCAGTTACATGTCATAGTCGAAACAACAAAAAGGACCTATATGCTGTGGGCTTGGCTATCACCTGGATAATCCAGGAGCCCCATCACATCCACCCGTTTTTGTTTTCATTTATTTTTGTGGTTAACTGTCAAGACAGTTTTTTTATTTATAAGTTTACTTAAAACAGTCGCTAATGTAGTGACCTTTCTTATAAGTGTGTAGCTCTCATCCTCTTAAAACTGTTTCTAGTGTTTGCTTTCATTTATGGTTATGGCACAGGCTTTTTGTTTGGACTCTGAACTTTTTGTATAACAATTGGAGGTATAAATGTAAGCTAGGCTGGCCTGTCCAAAGGTCAACAATACACACAAACACCTCTAATACTTGCTAAAGAAGGAAATTTGCAAGAGATTAAAATAGTAACTGTTAGCTTTCTCTTTCAGTTCTCCTTCTGCTAATCCAAACACAATCGCTTTGTCTCTGTCTCAGGCATGCTTTGTGTGTTCACTCCAGCTTTATTTATGGCCGGGATCTTTTCAGTTCATATATCACACCTTTGCTTTGCGATAGGCTTTTTAATATTAACACCCTTCCTGAGGAGCTGCGGCCAATGTAACACCAATAAACACCAATGACCCGGATCCACTTACAGCTAAACATGCACACGCCGTAATGCTGCACCCAGTGTCTCCACCCGTCGAGCATAATGTGATGGTCACCAGTGTCATAGGTAGAGGTCAGGTCCAACATTAGCAGACGTAACTGGAAGCTCTCGAAACTCTACAAAACCAGAAAGAGGTTTTTGAACAAAGATGCAGGCAGATGTCTTCACTGACCAGTTCACTAAAGAAATGGATAAGAATCTCAAGAATAGCCGTCAGGCAGGAAGATGCTGAAGGAGGAAAAACATTTCTCGCATTACCAGAAATTTCCATAATAATGTCCTGGGACTCCTCCCTCTCTTTGAAACCAGTTAACCAGCCTAGTGATGGCCTCCCTCACTTCATCTCTTTGGACCTCATACAGTGAACGGCTAACACATGGAATCATCACCTCTGGGTCTTTTTTAATTAATTTGTCCTGGAATATTGAGGAAGTAGGCTTCACCAGACCATGAAACTTACTTTTGAGCCTCTGAAAATGGGCCCTGTATAAAACCAACGTTACTTCCTATACAGCTGATACAGCACTTTTATTTGGTGGTAAAAAGAAAAACCGCATCATTGTCAAAAAACATTTCCTTTACCGATCAGTCCGGGATGAAACGAATCCTTGTAAAACTGTATTTCCTGTGAGATATCACACATCGGCTTCACATCCAACAGTTATACACGGAGGCCAGAGCGTGGCGTTTTAGGTCGCAGCGAGTCGAACAACAGTGGTTGTCAGGATGAGCGTCTGCTTATCAGCTCGTCTTTTTTTTCCTTTCTCGCAGCTGCACGGATGCAGCGAGCAGCGAGTCGGTCTGGTGCTGTTCATCGGCACCGCGGACGACCGATACCTTCGTCCTCACCCCTTCTACCAGGTCCACCGAGTGACGGGGAAGACGGTCACCACCATGTGCCAGGAGAAAGTTATGGATTCCACCAAAGTGCTGGAGATCCCTCTGCTTCCAGAGAACGACATGTCTGCCAGGTAACGACACAATCACAAGCCTTATAAGCCAAGCATCGTAACTCAGCTTCTCCTCAATTTAAAGAAATTACAAGAAATAATAAAGGCGATCAAATAAAATATTGACTTTTAAACTTGTTAAAATCTGTTTCTTTCCTTATATGCTGTTTCTCCATGTATATTCCTGTTTTCTGATTTTTCCTACCAACATGAAATGAGGGGTGTCTCGATACTACAGCACTACATATCAAACCATTTCCTTCAGCGCTTCAGCTGCTAATTATATTTATTGCTCAGCTACCCACCACCGTCTCCAGCTCGGTCTTTGTCACGCTCCGAACTGATATCGATCTTCACACCAGCCTCGCTATCAGAAAACCTTTTATTTTGCTTTTTTCTTCATCTGACCAACAAACCACGCGGTAACAATTTCTCAAAAATGATCGAAACAATGATCCCGAAACTAGAGAGAGCAATTTTAGTTTGAACTCTCCCGGGAACTTTGTTCTGAAGGTGTTTCGTGACCGAGGCATCTACGAGGTTTCAAGCTCTGATAAAATCCCGAGGAGTCATTTAGAGGAGGGGAAACTACAAAGGGGTGCTGTTTGTGACAGGAAATGACATCGATAAGAACTCAGCGTGGTTTTGAAAATTCAAATATACGGCCGCTGTCTCTTTAGGCTTAACGAAGGTCAGGAAACCAGATTAGAAAGTGCAGTAAAAAAAAAAAGAGCTGTGATACAGAGTCTAGACAAACTGTAGAGGAGGCAGGAAGCATGTAAATAATGTCCCCGTCTCAAACATTTACATAAGACAATATCGTTCGTCTGCTTAATATTTGCAGGCAGCATGAGTGAGCTTTAAGTGGCCCAAGCCAGGCCACAGGATGGGTTTGCTGTGAGCTTGATTATTCAGTAACTAGTAGTAGTACTAGCCATATACAGTGGTATTAAAAGTATTGGGCTAAATGCTGTAAATAGGGACCTTGTGTTCAAAATGGTTTGGACAAATTCTTGAAGCCTTTTGTTCTTGTTTCACCAACTCTCAGCCACGCTCTGGTTTTCAGGCACGTCAGGCTCATTTAACAAAACCCTAATAAGCTGAGATAGGTTCCTCCTCTGTGGCTTTTGTTTCACCGGTTTCTCGCTCCCACACTTCAGCTTCATACCTTGCACATACGTCTCTGCAGCTGGCAGGAATGTGGACTGCAACACCTGAACCACAATGTACACAGTGCCAGCGCTGGTCCACGTGTGGACGTTATCAGTTGAGACGATGCGTTCTGATAAACGGTGTTTTTTTTTCTTTTTTCTCGTAGCATCGACTGTGCCGGCATCTTGAAGCTGCGCAACGCCGACATCGAGCTGAGGAAAGGAGAGACGGACATCGGGCGGAAGAACACGAGGGTGCGGGTGGTGTTCAGGGTCGCCATCCCTCAGCCGGACGGCCAGATTCTGTGGCTGCAGACGGTGTCGATTCCCGTGGAGTGTTGTGAGTCTCACAAACAGGCAGCTTGTGGTCCTTTAAAACGTGATTGGAGAAGAAGACGCAGAGGCTTAATCAGTTCTGTTTCCTCTGTAGCACAAAGATCTGTAATAAAGTCCTAAAATAAACCTGTTGCTTCTCAGCCCAGCGCTCGGGTCAGGAGCTCCCTCAGGTGGACAGCTTCAGTCCAGCCAGCGGCTCCGTGGAGGGAGGAGAGGAGCTGCTCATCACCGGATCCAACATTTCTGCTCAGTCCAGGGTTGTTTTCATGGAGAGGGGGCCCGGTAAGATTGCTTTACTCATTTACATCAGCTTTAATAAGGTTACATAAACTGCTGTGAGCCCGGTGATTTGTGTGTCCCCTCAGATGGAAGATCGCTGTGGGAAACGGATGCCAGAGTCGTGTCTGAAAAATGCAGCGGAGTAAGTACGAACACGAGCAGGAGGGTGATGCAGCACACAGAAGGAGAAAGAGTGAAAGATTTAAGAAGACTCCAAAACTTTTTGTTCTCCCTTGATTTTCAAAATGAGCTCCATCTCGAGCAGCTGCAGCAGTAGAGTGATGCACCGATATCACAGAAATCACACGTGGTTGATTGTAAACGCTCATCGAGGCTGTGTTGGCGTCTCTAAGAAGGAAAAAAACTAAAGTTTACATTTATTGAAACAAAAACAGAACTATTAGTTTCAGTTCAGTTACCATTCTGACTTCCAGCAATGATAAAAACAAAATGACCATTCTCACTACAAAGTTTTTGTTCTGACTTGTGCTGTAAATCAAGCACACCCTTCCATTTACAGCTGTACGCTTTCACCCCGCTCTGAAGCCTGAAGCTCACTCTCACTTCATTCAGCTGGATCTGAGATCAGGGAAGGATGAACAACGTTTCGACAGGAAGGATCATTAATGTTCGTCTCTCGCCCAGTCTGCTTTAGACAGAGCTCAACTGAAATATTTGTTGGCTTCAATCTATCAATCCAACATATTATCTGTCAAATGTGCTTGGGGAGTAGGTAGATCAGGGTATTTACTAATCGCATCCATTGCAAAAATTAAAAATCTTACCACGTATATTTACCTTTTTTCTAGTCAAAATATCTCATTAATCTTAAAATAAGACGCATTTAGCTACAAAGAAGCATTTCAGTGAGATATATGAACTTGTTTTTAGAGAGTGTATCTTAAAACTGGAGAATTTTCACTTGCTCCATTGGCAGATTTTTTCACTTAATTAAGTGATAAAAATCTGCCAATGGAGCAAGTGAAAATTCTCCAGTTTTAAGATACACTCTCTAAAAACAAGTTCATATATCTCACTGAAATGCTTCTTTGTAGCTAAATGCGTCTTATTTTAAGATTAATGAGATATTTTGACTAGAAAAAAGATAAATATACGTGGTAAGATTTTTAATTTT
>VUQR01003391.1:16447-30064 GCA_015108515.1 Hemichromis elongatus
CCTTAAAGACCCTAAACCTGCCACGACTATTTATTTGCTCAATGGCCTGCACTTGACTTTATTGGCCGTTGGCAGAGAGGTGCCTTCAGAGGTGCCTGCTTGCCTATTGAAAAATGTGTCTCTTACCTCTTGCCCAACCTAGTGGAAATAATATCACTCACACTGAGAGATCATGGTGTCAGGGTCAATTGTCCTGCAAAAGATGGGGGCGATGGGAGACATGTATTGATTTTTCATTTTGTTGGGGTAAGCAAGCATGTTGCGGCTGGGCGCGGGTGCAATGAGGCAGACAAAATGTGCTAGACTGCTTTTCAAGCTTGTTGCTCGTGAGCTGTGACTGCTGAAAGACACCTTGCAAACACACGCGCACACACTTACAGATACATACGTTTTCAAGTCAAAATGTTCAGAAATGTCAGGGCAACCACCCATCAAATTGTAGTCTTCAAAGAAGAGAGAGCTACTGAGGAAAATGTTGGCTAGGTATCCAGAAAGGAAACGCAGCCAGCATCAGCCCCAACAGGGATGAGACAGAGCTAGCCAGGGCTGGCAATCATAATACACGTAGCGCCTTGCAGGGCGGAAATGCTAATAAAACATGTTCTATGATGCCACAGGTCAGACGCATCCCAGCAATCCAGCCCTTGCCCAACAGCTATAAACAATGAACAAATGCCAAACTAATAACTTCTTTTAACCTTCCTTAATGTGTTTAACTCCAACCATCCAAAGTTGTTCATCACTGCAGAGGAAATGTGACTTGAAAAAGAATGTATGTGATTCCTGTCAACTCCACTATATATTGGCTCTCTTTGTCTTTGCAGTAGAGGAGACTGATCTCAGAGTGGGTCATAACCTACAACATATCTGTGTAAATGTCCTTGCTCCAGTGGGACACAACAAAATGTCTCCAGCTCATTCTTGAACATGGCAGGGTTTAGAAGCCCTTGCGGTCACTTCACTTTCTGAATAAAAATGATATGTTTGGGGCGTGTTGTCTGCATCTCCATCTCCGCATTCCTCTAACTCTCACACTCCATCCCATCACAGCTCATGCATTTTGTACATCGCCTCTGTGCTCCTCATTTGCAAAGGCTACAGTCACGACGGTGGTCCGAAGCGTGACAGACACGCAGGGTGAAGAACACAGCGGTCATCCACCGCTCTCTCTTCGCTCCATTCACCTCGATGACCGATACACACCGGTGTACAGCTCTCTACCAACCTACTCTGCACCACCTGTCTCATGTCTGTGCTGTGAGGGCCAGAGTTGAACGCTCACAATATGAGCTCATCAGTATACCTAACACTTCCTGTTAGTACGGGTGCAGGCAAAGTCCTAACTATGAATAAAAACATCACTTTTTTAATGCCATAGAACAAAACATTGGTTGCAGAGAAGATTGTCTGTGACAGAAGTTGAGAGTCTGTCATTTCTGCAGGTCAAAGAGAAATATCAGCAAGAGTACCACGAAAACAGTCACACATATAGAAAAGATTTCTCTTCTGTTATTCTCATCTGTCTTGGTGGTTCGCACAATGTGATACGCAAGTCATAAAAGACTAAATTAATGAGAAAATTCCAATAATGTACTGCATTTTTTGCATTCTTACACAAAAAATAGAGTTTTATGTTTGCTATGTTGTTTGGTTATTCCATGGTTATGTTTCTGAAGATACAGTCAATATTTCATATGTGTTTTTTTACTCATACAGTCAATTCTCTGTAAATGCATAATTCCAGGTTTAGGGATGTAATATAGGTAAACAGTGGCCCCTTGGCTGCAGCAGGTTGCCTTTAAGTCGTTAAGCCTGGAGCTTTGCAGAATGAACAAGTACCAATATTTGTAAATGCATCCTTCAGTCTGTTAGGTTTCACTCATTACACTTCAAAAGAGCAACATATGGCTGTCTCAATAAAAAACAAATACGCTAACAGTGTTAAGTTTTTCTTTGCACTCTGTCTCTACTGCTCCATAAGAAACATACACAGACATGAATGACATACTTTTAAGATTCCTTAAAATCATCATTTTGCTTGAATTGACACACAGTGGAGACTATAAAATTCCTTTTAAGTGATACAATGATCAAGTACAAAAAATTGTAGCATCTGTAAAAAAAAAAAAAAAAAGTCTGAAATTCCTAAAAAACATTTTCATTTCAACTTTAGGTACAGTCGATATATTTTACAGTTGCAGTGTTTAACTCTGGGGATGCAGCTTTATAACTACATTAGAGCCAAACAAGAACATAAACAGTGAGATAATCACTAAAGTTGTAAACAAACTCCCAGTTCAGTCACAGACACGTCAAAGAACCGGCTAATGATCGCAAATATTTTCAAAGTTACATCTGATGGAAACGGCTTTGCTCTCTGAGGGAACTGTCAGAGATACTGAGCAACAACAGGGAATTTCCCCTTTAATGAACACACGCGTGGAAGTTAGATCTTAGTAAAGTAAACATTACCAAAAATTGTGACAGCAAATTAGATTTTCATGATCAGAATAGAAGTTACGAGAAGCACTGGGCTCCAATAGCCATATGGCACAAACTAATGGATAACACTAAATCAGGGGTGGGCAATTATTTTTCCAAAGGGCCACATGAATAACCTTAGCTATATCAGAGGGCTAAACCAACAATAACCTGCTCAATATTAATATTCTTCAACTGTAAAGAGCAGTATATTATATAATTTGAAATATGTTGCTGATAATTAAGGATAGAAGGATATTGTATTACAATAGAGATATAAAATTGTGGAGTGGAAAACTAAAGTTTGTTTTGGGCTTCAACAAGTGCCCTGATTTATCTGGACATGCCCTGCAGAGTCTACTTAGCACTCTTTAATAAACTCTCCATCAGAAAATGGTTTACTGCTTCTTTTAAGATTTTGTGGGATGTGCCGTAACTTGCTTTGTCAGTTGCATCCCTGGATGTGTGTAGTTTTGTAAAAAAAAAAATCCTTGTTGGTTTTGCAGTTAAGCTAGCAAAACATCTGACTCCTTGACTCGCTATTCATCAGACAAGTTCTTGTATTTTTCTTTATGTTTGGTTGCATAGTGATTTAAACTGTAGTCCTTGAACACAGCAACCTGTGCACCGCAAACTAAGCTCACAGCTATTTCTTTGACTTATGGACATAAATATTTTACAGTCCATGCCTTGTTAGAAATGACGCATTCGCTATCAATCTTTCTTTTTTTTTTTGCATGAGCTGACATGTCTGACATAACAGTCAGTAAGGATTTACCTGTACATGCAGCCTTCAACAAATAAAAGTCTCACTTTAAAAATAAAAGGAGCACAGGGTGCATGGCATGAACTTGTTTCCATCTACCTTTCTTGTTTCATGTGACTGCACATGGGCCGGAGCGGAAGGGTCAAGAGGACGGATGTGGCCCGCGGGCTGTAAAATGCCCAGGTTTGCGCTAGATGTTTCTATTCAGCTAATGCCACAGTCAGAAACTGTTTAGCAGAGATTGTAATCGCAGAATGAAACAGAAGACGTAAGCGCAACTCCAACCCTGGCCTTTATTTTAGCACTGTCATTTAAGACAGTCATTTTCAAATTACAGTAATGTAATCACAGTACACAATCACATTGAAATAATTGAAGTGTTCGTGCTCAACTTTGATTGGATAAGGCTATAAAATACAATGTAAAATGAATACATTTAGAAAACTGAGATAATTTTTAATGTTTCTCTTTTTCCCAGTTTAATATAAAATATGCTTGTATGCTCATACTACTTGTGTTTTTGGATTAAAAATGGGATGATGGCTAAAGCTTAAAAAACAAACGAAAAAAACACGGGAATTATCCTTATATTTCTATTTTAAAGAGCTTGCTCTCTCCTTTGTTGTAATTATTTCTTCTGCTAGGATGAGTTCAGAGCAGTCAGCCTCCCAGCTGATATAAAGCCTACCAATCTAACAATAAATCAAATTCCAATCACAGACTATCGAAACTTTGAAAGGTCTCCAAGATCAGAAGAGTCGATTCACACACCTGCTAGGCATGTCAGTGTTTGGGTGAGGCTGGTTTTTATAACACATATACAGCTGTGGTACTTCCTGCCACTAACGCTGTAAGTGTTCCAGTTTCTTTCAGACAGAGAGGGTAATGCAGGTGAAAGAGAGGGCGACCCAGCAGCTGCTTACCTCGCCTGACTCTCACACCTGTTAAGGAAAGAGACACATATCACCCTATATTATAGTATTAACAAGCTGGAATAAATGGCTGATGCAAGCATGCAGTAATGGCCAGCGGAGCCTTGGTTTCCCCATGTACTTATTCTGCCATTAGTGGAAAATTCATCAACCATTTAATCCAAAGGTAGACAAGAAAAGAGCATGTCTGTGTCATAAGAATTTCTGCAATGCAAGCAGCATTTCATCCACTAAGACCCACTTGTGTACCATACATGTCAAAAATCATACCATTTGATAAATCCTTGCCAGGTTCTGGAACAAAGCATTCTCCAGTTTTACCTCACTGCAGACAATGGAAGAGATTTTTTTAAGTACTTCAGATTTAAAGTTCAATGCAGCAAACACTTGAGACTTAGTTTGTCAAATTCATTTTCTACAGAGTGACAGTGTATTACCCCGGTGAGCAGCCAGCTTCGGCACAGAGGCTGAAAGTCTCTCTATGTTTGTCTACTTGCTTATGGGTGTTTTGTATACGTATGTAAAGAGCTATACAATGTTTTGCAGCATAAAGCAGCTATCTCCCTTTTTATACACAGATATTTATGCCATGTTGTGTCACAAGCTTTGATCACTAAAAATTATAACGAACAAGTGTAGGTTTCCTAACTGTATAGCATTGCATTAATACTTTCACCAATATGTGATGGTAGGAAAACCCACTGGTATTTACCTGTTTTTCTTTAAGTAAAAACAAAATACAAAGGCAAAAGAACACAAAAAAGAGAACACAATACAAAAATGCAAGAAATATTATATTACAATGTTAACATTCAAAATGTAACTTAATAAAAGAGACTTTTTAAAGGGTTTACATTGGTTTAAAAAGCTTTTTTATATCACAGCGCTTGTTTTAGTACTTAGGCACATTGATGAAATGAATATGTACTTCTTTGCTATGAATCAAAAGTATTATACACTAGGCTTAATCACAATTTCTGTACTGACTCCTCCGAATGTGCTGCATGTACAATTACGTGTGCTTAATTTTCTTTTTCTAACTAAAGTCCCAAAAAAGCATGAGTGGTGTCTGTCCACTGCAAATACTGCAGTGTGTGTGCGTGTACCTGTCCGACCAGGTCCTTTCTTAGTTAGTGCATGTGCACGTGTGCACATGTGTGGTGCTTGTGTTTAATAATGCATGGCCCCGAGCCCAGGACGGGCCCTTTGATAAAGTGCAGCTCTGCGGCACATGCATAAGCAGCTCTACCCATATGCAGAAAGCGGAAATTGATGGTGGAGATAAAGTCTGTGCTGCTGCTGCTCACTGTGTGTCTGTGTGTGTGTGTGTGAGTGTATGTGTGTCTATGATTATGTAGCAAAGAAAGAGAATGAGGCAGAGAAAGATTTATGCATTGTATCAATGTCCATATGGAAGTGTTTGATCAGGTGGCAATCTGGGGCTTTTAGGAGGAGTCTTTGTGCTGTGTGAACACGTTTAAAGACGGGTACTTTTGGCAAGGTCTGATTAGCTGATACTGTACAAGCAAGCAGATATGGAAATGAGTCCATGCTAAGTGTCAGTGTATTTCTGAGAGATATGAAGTAAGTGAAAATGTCAAGATCAGCTTTGTAGATTTTTTTGAGAGTGGATTATTCTCATTGTACACATACTTCTGTACAAGGATTTGTGATCATTTTCCCTGAAAATTATTATAGCTGTCTGATGAGTTGCAAGTCAGAAGGGTCAGCGGCCAGAATGAAGGTCTAAGGTTGCTGCCTGCATTTCATTCGCTTCACTACATAGCTTTATTATAGGCAGGAGGGCAAAAAAGACTCAGCATTCACAAACAAGCTGCAGGGGTATGCATATACATGCTAACAAGCCTGTGCCAATTCATTCTCTTGCTCAGTTCTAGCAAGCATGACCCTAGAACCTTTTTAAAATAACCCTGCTCTAACTTGTATCAGACTTCTTCCTCAAGTTTGCTGTCTTTTTCATTTCCTTCACTCGTTTTTTCTCATCTCATCTAACTTTGCGTTCTGAAGTCGTCCAGCTCATCAACACCCTCCAAAGCTGTGACAGCACGATCTTCTCTATGCCCTGCGTCATTAGACATTGTGTAGTCCCTTTATCTGCCACCCATCTTCCTCAGCAACTCTCCTCTCCAATTCAACCACCCACTGTCTCGCTTTTCCTTCCCTTATACTCAATGCCACCCCCTCTCTCAGTCATAAAGACCAGTCAGTCAGATATACAGGAAAAGAAAGACAAAACCCTATCTCTTTTTGTTGCAGCTTTAATTTACTTTGTACATTAATATTTCAGGGCCCTCTGCAGGCTTGGTGCAGGAGGCAGTGGGAGCTACTGAGTGTCTTGATGCAAGTATGTGCGTGTGTGCGTGCGTGTGTGTGTGTTATATTTCAACTGTAGGAGGGGAAAGGATTAATATTTCAGTGGACCTTACTGGAGACCCCGGTACCAGTTCCACCAAAACACCATGGCATGGGTGCATGGTAATATACCAGCTCACCTAACTGCTCCATCCAACCTTTGTGCCTTTACATCTACTACTGTATTTTATTTTATACCCCACATTTGATTTTAGTTACAATCCATATAAATATTTGGATGGATAGTTACTCACTTATAATTCTTCAAGGTCTTTTGGTTAAGTCTATTTGTCTATTTTATTTGTCTATTTTAATTAAGTCTATTCGGGACTGGACGGCGCTAACGCGTTAATCAAAGCTACCCGCTTAGCGTGTTAGCGCTGTCCAGCCGACACAAAGGGCGATCCGCGTTAACTCGCTAATGGAGATTTGCCGCGTTAACGTGGGTTTTACGTTTTTATCTGACAAACATGGTGGTGTATCGGTTATGGACTTGTGCAGTGTATCTGTCACACTGGCATTAATTGATGATTCCACTGCTGACAGAAGCAACAGGATGACTGCAAAGATACTGTATAGAGGAAAATTTTGTGTACTTAGATGCAGCCAAATGTCTCAACTTGCTCAGTGTTTCATCATTCAGCAGAACAGGGTTGCTTATGCAATATGCTTTAGGTCATTATCAATTTTGCCACTCAGAATTGCTGTCCAATCAGTTTTGCAGCATTTGGCTCAATCTACGTAGAGAGTATAGCTATGTACACTTCAGAATTCATGCTCTTACTAACAAACATTAGTGACTCGGTTCCATTGGCAGCCAAACAAGCCCACACCATAACACTGCCTCCACCATGTTTGGCAAATAATGTGGTATGGTGAGATGTGGCACTGGGATGTAGTGTCTTTGTGACAGACACAAGGTACGACCTCTTAATCTCACAGTGACCTTTTGCAGATTCAGGATTGTCCTAAAGATGTGATGAAACGTGGTAGTGGTCTGCTACACTTGCTTTTACTGTTGTGGATCCATCAGCCAGCCACAGAGAAGGACCAAGATATAAGATACAATACCTCCCCCCCTTGCTGTTCTTCATTTTGTTGTCCTTTGTTACCCACAGTTTGCTGTTTGGATAACACTACACAGTTTCTATTGGAATGATGTCAGTACAGAAACGCGTGTAGTCTGTGATTAATTCTGTGAGCACATCAGTGTCCTCTCCCTGTGACTCCCAGAGTGTTTGCCAATTAGTCACGTCAAAACAGCTCTGCAGGACCACAAAAACATCCTTTGACCATCTAATCACTGCCTTCACAGGCCACAAGATACCTCTTGTAGCCTGTAAGGGGGGGTAAGGTGAACCAGGTGGTGATTTGACCTACCAAGTGGGGGGGAGGTAAGAATAACTGTACATGTCCTTAACGTTTGCATATAGCTGATCTATCATTCTCTCCTCTCAGATGGGACAGCTCACAAACTGTGATTTCAAAGGTGATGTGGTAGCCTGAGACAGCAAAGAAAGCACTCACTCAGGTGTTGTGACTGTTACCAGGCTACGGCAGAGGTTATGGTGGTAGATGCAGAAGTGGAGCTGGCAGCGAAAGATATTTATACAGACACTATGATGATATGTTAGAAGTTCATGAGTACACATTTCAATATCTGGGCAATAAATATACTTTTTATGTTAATGTGAGCAGGGTCAAACCAGCAATCATTAACTAGAATGGGAAGACTCATCCTTTCCTCTTACCACTAGTTGCGCAGTCTGTCAGCCCAATTTGTATAAAAGCCCTCCGTGTACATGTTGCTGTCGGGAATATCCTGGTGCAGCCATGTCTCTATGAACTATGTTAAACTACACTCCCGGTAGTCCCTCCGACTTTGGGCCGGCGCCATCAGCTCTTCCATTTTATTCTCCAGTGACCGTGCATTCCCCATGATCAGAGAGGGGAGACATGGCTCATAATTCAGTTTCTCCAAAACTCCCTGCTATCTCACCCCATCCCCTCGTTTTCCTCTCCTTCTGTCCGTCTATGCATCTCCCATGTTTTTCTCCAGAATTTAACTGGAATCTCTGTTGTTGTAGCTGACAGACCAAGCTGCAGGCCAATCAGCAGATCTCTGGAGTAAACTATACAAGCGGCATGAAGTTGTTATGCTGGAGTTCAATGTCCCAAAGAAAAAGTATTCCCACAGCAAAGAAAAAGACACTATGAACCAGCATGTTTGAGAGGACAAGACTTAAAAAAAGCATAAGGGGAGAAATAATAGTGATTGCAAGAGGCTGCACACAGGTGTGCACGTGTACATTGCATTGCAGCCCTTCTTGACCCAATATTTAATGACCATATGTAGCAATATGTGCTGTAACACATACAAGCACCTCAGTCATCCATATTATAAGACTTGCTGATAATTCTGGAGCAGTACATTTATAAGAAACCTTACTTCCCCCATCATGTCTCTTTTAAACAATGCTCCAGCATTTCCAGCACTAACTTGGTGATTATAATAAAATATTCCCACAAAAAGCAGAATTACCAAAACTATAAACACAAGATCAGAATTTTAATAAACTGGAATTTTCCACAGTAGATGTACTTAAAAACTAAATATCAGGTACAATGTGACATGAAGCAAATATCCTAGTTCATCCACGAGTGCAGTGTACCGAAAGAAAAAACACCAATAAGCAATTTGGAGGAGTTTGAATTGGATTTTGAAGTTGGAAGAGGATGATGAGGATGCAGGGCTGCTTTTATCACAGATCAGTGGGTCTCTGAGCGGGGGTCTCCCAGTTTGCTGCATCGGGGCACCCGGCAGGAGGCCATATTGAAATGAGATGCTTTTCCCCAGGCTCTTAGCCACTCCTGACATTTTGGGTGTATGTGTGTGTGATTGTGTGTAGTGTTCAGGGTGAAGGGTGGGGGCTTGTGTTTCCGCCCAAAGACCCGATTGCCTCCGCTCCCCTGCTACTTCTTTCCCCCTCCTCTACCACTGCTCACCCTCCTTCAATTGGACCCTGTTTCTCATTTGCCTATTCATTTAAAAGCACAAAATACCTACTGAGATCCAATATGGGGCTGAGGCAGGGGGGCGTGAGTGGGCCCTCAGCAGGGGTGGAATACACAGCAACAACACGATGAACACAAGGAGGAGGTGGAGAGTGAAGGATAGAGGTGGTTGATGCCCAGACCTCCGACAGGAGATGGCTTCAAATGGCTTTCCTGCTCCCTCTCTTCCTTTCTATCCTTACCCTCCCTTCATGTCTCTCTGTCTCTGGCTTCACTCTTTGTGTCCCTTTTTTCTCTGTTTTTCCTCACTGATGCCCTGCTCATTCGGGTAGTGCTGAGATTGCGAAGTGCAGCCCGCTTGACCCTGATGCTGCGACCTAGCAGGGGTTGGAACCAGTGTGTGTGTTTGTGTTCATGACTGTAAAAGTGTGCGTAGGTGTCTCTCCACCTCTCTGTTATTATTTCACCCTAACTCTTCCCACCTCTCTTGCACACCAAGAAGTCTAAAAGCTAGAGCAGAGTCCAACTTCTTAAAGTTGTTTCCGTGGGTTTGAAAAGTCAAAAAAGATACCACTTTGTATAAATGATGAAGAAAAACATGGTTAGCCCTGAGTAGAAGCACAAGCACAATATGACATGTTTTATGCATAGGCGCTGGGTCTCTCAGGTCGGGGAGTTACACATCAACAAAGTGCGGAGTGTGGCTAAAGGTGAGAGGCATACTGGCAGAGGGCGTAGGGGGGAGGGAGGAAGGCAGAAGATGAGATGAGCAGGCTGAGGATTCAGTTGTAGTTTCAAGGAATAATTTAGTCAGTGTGGGAACACTTTTTTTTTTCTTTGAGGAAAAATAGTATTTAACTGTTAGAAAGCACTTTTTGCCAGTACACAAACATAGACAAAACTTAGAAAGTCAGCACTGAACTTCACATTTTACATTAAGTCACGGCGAAGTTCCCATAGTTTACTTTACAACAGTGAGGTCAATGAATCAATTATTTGTTAGTCACATTCAAGATAACTTTATTCTCCAACCATCACTGAAAGTGTTGATACTTTCAATCCCGTTGATTTGGATCGATCAGAGAGAGAACTGAATGCGCCTCAAGTAGAGCTAAAGAAAAGATATGCAAGGCAGTTCTTATATCAAATATATGCTGACAGTTGAAAATGATGAACTTCATTATCAACGCTAAAACACCTGCCTGTGAACACAGGTCCTAGTGAGTGAAAGCGGATGGTGCCATTAGAGTTCTGGTGGTACAGCAATAAGTGCAAATACCACCAAACCCCTCAGTGAATGACCTGGTACATATCCCCATCTGAATTACAATATTTTCTAAGAAGATGATTAAAAATTGAAAATAAAGCGACTGGTTATATCATGAATATCTAAACAGAGAGCAAAAAAAAAAATAAAAAATTGGTAAATCTATTATCTGTGATGCATTTGTACGTTCCCCTGTGACAGACTTGTGGGGTACACCCTGCCCAGGATGTACCCCACCTATTGCCCTAAGACGGCTACAACAGGCTCTAGCACCCTGCAGCAAATAAAATGATTAGACGGATGATGACATCAGATAACTTGAGCACAAAACTAAGAAGACTAACATACATAACTTAAACATCATTTTCAAAGTTCAACATGCTCTTAAGTATCTGTAGTAATGAAGTGTGTATGGTAGTTCAGTAAGCGTAACAACAGAGCAGGGCAGCGGTGAAGGTTTGTTATTTGACAAACACGGGGGAACAAAAAAGGATAAACATGAAGTACCAGCTGGGTAACAGCTGGTTTTAGCAGTACTCCTAAACAGCATCTTCTCTGATCTCTCACCTCCTTCTTTTATCTGTTTAAAGCACAGACTCACACACTCAACCAGGCTAATTGCAAAGGCGATGCAATTTCCAGAACATAAACAAAATCAAAGGGAGCAGCACTTTCTCCCTTCTGTGTGCCCTCTTTAATGATATTCAGTAAGTGAATTTGGGTCCACCTCACAGAAACACCTCTCCTTGTTGTAAAAGACTACATTGTTCTTCTTTGCCAGGGGAAGCCATAATGGAAGCAGTTAAAAAAAAAAACACATTACCACTTCCCATCCTTGTTTCTAAACTGGATTCTAAACACTTCAAGAGAAACAGAACAGCACCAAACCTAAAAGTTTCAATTTGGATTGGGATTTAATTGCTTTCTAAATCATATCCATTTAAAAAGTGAAAGTTTCCGACAACATTTCCTTTTCTTTTATTCCTCCCTAACGTGTTGTGGCTAATTTCAGTGTTTTCATTGATGAGATGTTTGGTGTTTTTACTCCATGCAGATTTTGAAAGTGTCAAAATGGCGAAAAATACCACATTTAAACTACAATGTCCCAAACTCTGCAATCAGGCTTTGATCTCACATATGCAAAAAAGGCAATACAAGGAGACCTCTCGCTTTCACGTTTGACAGAGTACCTTTCCCTGTTGAATACATTAGAGGACCCGTAGAATGAGAAGAAATGAATGCCCGCTCACTTCCCCAGCACCCTGGCATCACAGCAGAGAACAACAATTCATCCCCATTAAATTTTTCATCATACCTGCATGAGAGGATATCCACATTTCTCCTTCCCATAAGGGAATGCTGAAACACATCTCCAACTTACAGTACATCTACAAACACCCAACATTGTATGCCAATGCAGAGTAACTACATGTCAATTCTGAATGAAAAACTCAGAGATTACTTAGAGATTCTCAGCCTTGCACACAGGATGCTCGCATCCTTGGGAGTCAGGAAAAAAAAGATGGAACTGGTGTGGGAAGGTCGATGTGCAAAAGGGGCTTTAAGCCTACCTTTTTGGTGCGTGACCCTTGACGGAGGGCTGTTGTCTAGGCTCCTTATCATAATGTAGGCTGTGTTGTCTTCTCCATTACACCTCGGCCATTCAATTAGCCCCCATTACCATAGTAATAGAGAGCTGATTCACTGGGGTCAGGACTGACAAGGGGAGGAGGAGAGGAGTCAGAGGGACTAAGAGGGACACAGAAAAAGAGATGCCTGTGTAACTGTAGGCAGATGAATGTTAGTCTCTTTAAAGCTACTTATGTGGATAGATAAAAATCATACAGTTGGACTTAAAAAAACATGATACAAAGGGTATATTAACTAAAAGCATTTGGCAACAAGTTTGTGAGCCAAATGTGGCTGAATAGTCTCTAGTTGAGCTCCTTGATGTCACCTTGAGATGCATACATTTTTATAGATGAAGCTACCTTGTGCAGCATATTTCTGAACAAGCAATGATTTTATGGTGGTAATAAAAAAGAGAAAGCTAAAGAAAATTGATCAGGTTGACATGGGCATTTTCCACAGAGTCAATAATGAATTAAAATATTAGCTCTAAGTGGCGGTGGTTATCAACAATTACAGCTAAACAAGACAACGGGAAGAAAGGAGCGAGAAGAAAGATGAGAACTGAAGATGATGACACTGACGCGGTGTGAACACCTGTTAACACTTCATAATGCTTTACTTGCTTGAGTGGTTGGTTGCAAGAGAGAGAGTAAGCAGACTGGCTATATCATTGGTTAGGCAAAGATACAGCTGGACACAGAGCCAGTGATTTGCATTTTGTATACAAGCCCCCGTTTTTCTTTTGATTCCCTCTCACTGTCTTGCATCTCACCACCATTTTTCATCCCTTTATCATCATAATTTGTCCCTTTATCTCATCCTATTACTCTCCATCATCGGTCTTCCTACAGCTCTGTAATGTCTCTCAGCAGCTCATCCTTAATGACCTCATTTCATTGTTTTCTCTTTAACTTCCTCAACTTCCCTCCACCTGCGAACTCTTTTAAACTTCTTTTCCTTTCCCCTTTGCCTCATTTTATCCTTGTCAGTGCCTGTGCCAGGGCACGTGCCAAGCGGCCAGCGCCGGCCTCTTGTCCCTGTCTGCGTGTTGCCCTGTCGTCGCTGCCACTTTCTGGCACTGTACCCATGTGAGAGAGAGAGAGAGAGAGAGAGAGAGAGAGAGAGAGAGAGAGGGGGGGGGGGGGGGGGGG
>VUQR01003391.1:46520-57112 GCA_015108515.1 Hemichromis elongatus
TGTATATATGTGTGTGTGTATATATATATATATATATATATATATATATATATGTGTGTGTGTATATATATATATATATATATATAAACTAAGGCATAAACCATGGTACCTTTACTTTGTCCTCTTGGAAGGCTTTCTGACATTAATAGCAGGCAAAACGACTTCTGACAGTGTTTTATCTCCTGGATGAGGTAGATTTGGTGTGTTTATATGTTTATGAGTATGTCTGCATGTTTAACTGTGCAAGTGAATAAGTGAGTTTGTGTCTGCAAGCCTTTAAAGGGGTATCCGTCAGCTGCAATGAAAAAAAGTGAGCTTATAAGCATTCTGAATTTTGTGCTGTGCTTTGATACAAAGTATTTGTGCTGCTGAAAACAAGACGTTATGGTGGTATAGACAATAATTAATATTAATGATAATTCAACCCTCTGGTCAGTGGCAAAGAGTTTTACCGGCCCATGTACATTTTTTATTGGTATTTTGAATGCAACAGTATTTTATATTATTTTACTTTCAATCTGAAAAATGTTACAAAAGCCTTGAAATAAATATGGTCTAGTACACCCCATGCCCCCCTTTAGATTCACCCCTGTTTGCTGCAGTTATCACTACCATGTAAAATAGGAAAGCTGGCGTCACCAAATTATGCAATTTAAACAGCTTATCAGACTAAGTTAACAGTTCATCTGCATATTTTACGACACCTTTGAGAGACTTACGTCTGACTAAGACTTAATGTGTAAAACAAATAGCGGTAAATGGAGTAGCTCTAAAGTTCACTTTAGACCATAATGTGGTCAAACATTTTATTCATTTGTTGTTCCTAAATACATTTTTATTGCAGGTGTGATTTTATGTGATAATGTGGGTGAAACACTCACGTTCGTGTCAATATGGTGACAATGGCACGTGAATTAAGCGGAGCATCAAAGCAAAGAATTTGCATCGAGGATATTTTATAATTAAATTACTCGATGAATCGCTGCAGCCCTGTTATGTTTCTGCTGATCCTTGATAAAAGGGGTGAATACTTTTTGAAGATGCTATGAATGAGATATAGGTATTTCAATCAGCCCAATGTATTAGGAAAGACAACCAGAATTTCTTTGTCAGTTAATCTAGTTGGTCTATTTTTTTTTTTTTTTTTTTTTTATCCACACCAAGAGTGCATCAACATGGCACTTCTATTGCAGAGTGGCATATTATTACTGAGTCACAGTACCAGGGATTACATAACACCAATAACATGAGTTGACAAAGAAAGCTGTTCTCCTGCTCATTAGCACTGAAACAACATAGGCTTACATTACAGGACTGAGGCCTCGCTTCTGACATCTATACTTTACATTTATTACAACTCATATACACTCTATTAGTAACACTTTTATAAAAGTTCAGCATGTTTCCTGCCATTATAATATCTTTGTCAGTGAACATGTAAACGACTGCTCATGAAGTAATTATCATGTGATCCGAATATGACTGGAAGAGCATTAAACCTCAGTAAAACTGTGCTTTTTGTGAGGTGTGAGAAGTTAGTTTAAACTACTGTGATTTTTCAAAAAATCAAGTTTTCAGTTAGTAAGAAAAAAAATATTCAAATGCTTTATCATTAATTAACGATCTATGAGTACAAAGTTATTTTCAGAAATAATTAATATGTCTATTTCCATAGCACTTAATTAATTGATTGGTTTGTCAAAAACAGAGATTTCTCATTTCTCTTCAATATCAGACAATTCAAAAATCATCAGTTAAACAAAACACTAGGCAAAGAAAAATCATCTTAATTATGAATCTTTAAAACTTGAATAAGATTCTATTTATTTCAGCTATTTGGATACATGTTTGTTGTCTTCAACGTAGTGTTTTACATTCTCTAACAAATGAATTTCCCATCTTTGGGGCAAATAAAGTGTATCTCAGCTTAACTTTACCTTGTTGTATTTCTGAGTGAAAACAGACCTAAGCGATTAATGGAATAGCTTCCTCTCTTCTGTTAAACAATAGGGACTGCTCACATTTAATGGGTTTAGCTCTAAGGTATTTGTAAAGGAAACAAATCACATTTTCACCATTTCCAGTTTCGACGGTGCCGATTTAATGCTTTTTCTGTTGAAAAAAGTCACCTTGGGCACTGGGAAATTAAAATGACTGCTTTCACTGTTTCATACAGTGAATGTACTGGCTCAAAAGTAATTCTTTGCATATGCGTGTAATTCTTGCATGTGTTTAAGTGACAGAAAGTCTGTGTGCGTGATTGTGTGCCTGCGTATCATTCATGATGCACGTGCATATGTGCATCCTCGCATGTGTGTTTGACTCTGCCTGTGTTTGTGCATGTGTGCAGCGAGCCTGATGTATCTTTTAGCTGCAGATAAATAAACAGTGGAGACAAACATACGCTGCATCAGTTTAATGACCCATCCCTGTAGAGTCCCTCTACATTCAATTAGCAGGAAGATAATTAATCGGGCCAAGTCTCTGGCTGCTGAGCTGGCTGGCGGACTGGCAGCGGGAAGCCAGGTGGTCTTACTGGAATGGGTGAGTGTGCATATGCATGTGTTTGTGTGTGTATCTGTATATGTTACATTACATAAAAGGATTAAGATAGATTCAGTTCATCTTTATCTCATTCACTCGCTTTTCCTTTTGCTTTCTATCTACTGAGACAACGGAATAACAAAAACATAACAAAATGCAAAATAAAAGGGCTCCAAACGCATCCACACCAGATCTGCACTCGCATGTATTTTAAACTTTCTTTTTGTATGTTTTAATACAATAACATGCATGTTTGCTGTTCATTTTACACCTTACTCTTTCACTCTGTTTATAATTCTAACTCTCTCTCCCCCACATACACACACAGTGCTGTGAGCAGTAAGCCCCTGGTGGCCATATGTAGTCATTACACAAAAATAAGTGCACTGAGGGAGCGTGCGGCTCTCCATCAATCTTCCCCTGACTGAAGGACAAGTCTGAGGTAAACGCACCGCAGGGATTTCTGCTTTGGCATCAAACACCTGTATTCTCTTTCCATGAAACAGAGTAACAGTATGTTAAAGCCAATATTAGCTTCTTAGGCAATTGTTTGCATCTGGAGGAAGCAGAAAGTCAATGTTGAGATGGCAAACTGCTTCTAATCATTCAAAAATAATTAATAGGAAAATTAATAAATAAAAAGGGGAATAAATCCTTTTTCCACTGAATTAAATAAACTCTGCTGCTTATTTAAAAGTAAAGACTGAGTCAGGAAGCAGTAGTGAAATTATCCCTCAAACTGTTTTATTCTCCACAGAAGGTGTGTGAAGTTTACTACAAGAGTGCACTTTCTTTCTTGAGCCATCAATCATGCACAAGTGGATTAAATGTACTTTTCCATGATTGATGAATCTGTGTGGATTGTAATGTCGACACCTACCGTGTATAATTTACAACAAAACCATCATGTAAATGTTACCACTTCTCCTATATATATGTCTTTACAGCACCTAATTTATGAATTCATAACAACATTGTCCAGTGTGGTCCTTCAACTGAGGCGTTAAGCATCAACGGAACTGTATCACTTAGCAGCTGTTTATAGATGCCACCTCTTACACACACAACACACGCACACACCTCTTAGACACTCCTCAGAAAAGCCATCTTTTTCTTTCTTATGCTCTTCTTCGTTTCACCTCTTTTCTCTCCCAGCTTGTTATGCAGATTCCCAGATTTGCCTCCTTCAACATTCACACATGTGCACACACACACGTGCATACACACAGATCTGTATGTACCTCCCCAGGGGCACCGGGGAAGGGCAGAGCGAAGATGGAAATGAATTCAGCCATGTTGCAAGTGGCAACGCAAATCTGCATCTGTAATTACCCCCAGAAATACACAGGGAGCTTTCTTTCTCTCTCCTCCTCGTGCCTTCTGCCCTCCCTCTCCTTCTCTTCTCTCTTCTCGATCTCCTCCTTCTCTCCAAGACTCCATCTCTTTCCCTTTTCTGTCTATATCTCTGAACTCCCCTTTCCTCCTCCTCCATGTCTATCTCACACTCTCTCTCTGTCTCAAAGGCTTCTTAAGTGATGCTTGGTGGGCCAATTAAGGTGAGTAGAAGTAAGGCCTGCATGTGTGTGTGTGTGCGTGTGTTCATGCATGCATGAGTATATTTATTCATTTACCAAACACCTTGTGCAGTCTCACTTATGTCCACAGTGTCTGTGTTTGTGTCTGTCTTTCCACACATACGTGTGCGTGGACTATGTGTGCGCACACGTGTGAGTGTGTGTTTATGTATGGTGTCATCTCTTTGTGTCTGGGTCAGGGCATATTCATGTGTTTATAAATGTCCCCTCAGGCCAAACATGGCTAAGCTGTCTCTTGAAACAGGACAATGTTCGAAATAATACTCCCTATATCTGCAATTCAGTACACTCGCCCACAACCAATGCCCCAAAACAGACAATGACATTTTATATATACACTCGGTAACATCATCAATAATGTGCAGCTAAATGAAAAAGCGTCTGAACCATGTCCCCCAGCAATCATGAGGTGTCAAGGCAAGATACATACATAAATATTTATTTTATTCTCATCAAAAAAATTGATGAAATTTTCTGTTAATGGAACGATTCTTTACCTCGAATACACAACGACCGTGTAAAAAAAAGTGCAAATGTCAAACCTTCTGCCACAAGAGAAACGTCATACATTAACAGATCTAAAAAATAAAATGAAGAAAGAAAAATAAAGCAAGAAAAGGAAAAAGAGAGAAGCAGATGACATACAAGTATTAAAATACATTAATTTGTTTTAGATCATGTAGCTCTGGTAATCCTGAACGTAAACACTATGAAAGAAGAGAACCTAAAAGCACATGCCTTACGGCAAAGTGGCTTCAGTTGATTAACAGAGAATTCACAATGGTCAAGAGACAGGTTTCTGTGGTTAGAAAAAGGTGCCACGCTTACCATTATTATATAAGTATTTGGTATTATTAGAAAAATACCTGGGCTTGCAATGAGGATTTTTAACAGCTTTTGGAAATACACCAGGTTCTATTTAGTCTTACTAGTAGCCTCACCGTACTGCAGAAAAACTGATGATGGGTTAAGAATACGTCAAGGCCATCTTAAAGAAACGGGGTTGAAGAGAGAAAAGGTGAAGGTTGGAGGTTAGTCAGTAGAGAGAATGAAGGATAGACAGGTGGAGGAGAGAGGCACACCCTGCGTTTAAGTGGCAGGGCTCTGCTGCAAAGGAGCCAATTAGGAGGGAGGTAAGACACGGATGCGCTAAGTATACAAAACCTACAGTGGCTGGGCAAATGTGTGGATGTTTATGTGTGCACCCATCATGTCTATGAAGAAGTTGAGGGTGCTCACAAACTGATCAGAACATCACGTGCTGTGGCACATTTATTGTGCTTTATACCATCACTCGACATTTCTCATATATACTGATTGAATGTGTTTTTCTGGAGGGTTGTTCAACTTAAAAAAGACATTTAATTAAAAAGTTGTTATTCCTCAATAATTAAGTGTCCTTTCTCTATTTAACCCTTGGGTTTGGCACCCTTTTCTTTCCTCCAGTCTATCAGATTATTTTACTTAAAGCTCTTAATGAATATTTAATCTTGCTGCAATTAGAGTATTGAATGCTAGAGATTGATGGAGACCACTTCAGATGGAGGTACACGTACATATGGAGCGAGACAGAACGGCAACTCTGCAATGCAATCGTGTTTGTTTGGGATAAAAATATATTGTAATTCCTTTGTTAACGTGCATATTATTGAAACCTAGTGAACAAAAAAAGGTTTATGTCAAATCCTATTTGAAAGGTATATATATGCTTGACTTTAAAAGTATTTGAATTAACAAAAGAGCAGTCATTCAATCAAAACACAGATATCAATTATTTGAATTACATCTAAATGCAGAGCGAGCGGTCATTGGGTTTACAGACAGTCAGTGGTGAGTGTGTGTGCACTTTGCACAAAAACGTTAGTGCAAACGAGTCCGTGTGTTACTGAGTATGTGTATGTGCGCATTGCTGAGGTTGTGTGGCATAAAAAAAAAAAGAAACTCTGAATAATGCATGAGTCTTTTGGTCAATGCATTGTGATTTGCTTTAAGGAGGCCTTCTCTCAGCCATTATAAGATTAAACCCAACCTTGGTTTGTTTAGAGTGGCCAGGACATGCAAGAGACCTGTCAACACTGCAGCGACTAGAATCTCACACACACACACACACACACACACACACGTAAACACACACACAAACACATAGTACACAAAACAGCCTTATGTATCAGTGCACTTACACAGCCACAGAGCAACAACGTGGATAAGATTGTGAATCTCTCAGATATAGTAACCTATAAACCTAGGTGGTGTATGGCTAGTATAGTCTCAATGAAGTGAAGGATACTAAGGATAGGAGGATGATAAAGATGAGAAAAGAAGAGAAGAAAGGATGAGTGCAGGCAAGGAGGCAAGCTGTCAGTTCTCGAGGGAATGAAGGAAAATTGTAGACCCTTTCTGTTTCGATTGCTGTTCGGCCAATACACCTGCTGTGTGACACGCTTCAATCATTCTTTATTGAGCTCTCAGTCTCTCTCACGCTCTCCCTCTCTCTCTCTATCTGTCACTCGTTCTCCGGCCTCAATCAGTTCTGTTGTTGCTCACAATCAATAATCAATTTCCTTGAGAAATAATGGGCTGCTGCTGTTTTGGGGCTTGGCCGTAGTCCTTCAGTGGTATGATAGGCTAATGACAAATCCAAGGAGGCCAGGATGAAGGACTGGTCTTGGCTAATTAAGAACCATGACCCTGGAACATGAAAAGAAAAAAAACAGAGAATGAGTTTGTGGTGCTGGGCTTGTGCAATGACTTCCTCCGTTTGTAGAGATGTACAATGTCATAGATAACAAGAAGCGTGTATGTTTTCTAAAGAGAGATATTTACAATTGTGAATAATCACCTAGCTTGAAAGAATAATGGATTGCGACTATAAGACTGTTTCATTATTTCACCACAACAGCCATTCAGCTATGCTATAGGTAAAATTCAGTTACAATACGGACTGTGAATTATATAAACAGCGCAAAAGCATGAGTTCAAATTTAAGCCAAAACCACACGTTCAAACGCCCAGAAACACACAGAAAAACACTTTTCTCTTCACCAAACAGAAAAAAAAACAGTTTAGGGAGTGACAAAGAATGTGCAGAGCAGTGTTCTGTGTGCAACAAAAGGTAATGAGAGCAACAGAGGAGAGGAGAGTGTGAAAGAAAAACAGAAGGAAAAGCACATACAGTTTAGCAGGACATTTAAAACTCCTTCCCTCTTGTTCTCCGTTTGCTGGCATGAAAATGCCATCCCAAAGGACCTCCTCTGCATGAAATGAAAGAAAAAAAAGGAAACACATGAGGAGAAAAGAGGAAAGAGGGAAAGGTGGGAGAGTAGTAACTGAGATGGAAAAATATGTAGTTAGACCGAAGAACAAAAGGAAACTTTTAGGAGTTTTTCGATGAGACACGGACACATTTACATCCTAACATGTTATCAAATAGTCTGAAAAAATATCTTGGAAAATTGTGAAACATTTTGGCATTTTTTTTATGCTTTTTTTTTTTTAATCTTTCACCTACAGATCTACTTTATTATTCCTATTTGTCTGCCCAGTTGTCCCCAGTGCATATTTCATTTAACAACAATATAAAATAGATGAATATGTATTCATATAAAAATGAATAAATAATTGGTAAGCTGAAATTTTTACATTTGTATGGGAAACACGTTATTTTAGCTACTTCTAAAAACCCAAAACTATTTTAAAACAACCGTGTTGCAGCTTTTATGCTTCCCCAAAAGCCACGTACAATAATTTAACTATATGGAAATTAACTGTTGGATCATCAATTAAAGTTTCAGATTTACATCACTTTTATTTTTTGATAGATGCTTTTGTTAAGGAATGAAACATGATTTAATATTTGAATAAAAGTGTATTGAAAGAGTGCAAACGCCACTATTTTTGCAATTCTGTAAATTAAAAAAAAGTAACCAGAGCTGCGCCAAAATTTATTGGATTCTTCCTTTAACGATGCCCAACCAGTCCAGAAAGTTTCATGAATGCTAGTTTAGTATTTGTTGGTTGACCTTGCTAACAGTCAAGGAAAACACAACTCTGCCTCTGGTATCATGGTGGAGGCATTAAAGTTCAGTTTGCAGTTATTTATGACAGAAAAAGAGAATCCGAATCTTCTTAAAAAAGAAAAAAAACCCACAAATACATTATTTTTCGTGAGAAATGACACGTTTAACTGATTATCAAAATAGTTTCCGATTAATCTTTCGTCTGCCTTCCTCTTCAGCAACATTAACCGCAGCCTATCAGAGAAAGTTAAATATTCACGATACAAGCCAAGCTACTCAGTGTTCAAACAAAGTGCTCTGCCAAGTTCATCCATGTATGTTGAGGTGCAGTGACGGGAGAAAGTGTGGCAGCGAGAGAGAGAGTTAGACAGCGAGAGGGAGAGAGAGAGAGACTTAGAGGAAAACCGGGAGACGACAAGGAGAGCGAGGGAGAGTATTTTATTATTCACACAAGGCATAATAAACCAGGCACGCTCGGTTAGCAACACTTAAACTCCCTGTGCTGCAGTGGTTAGCCACTAATGCGACAGCAGTGATTTGGACATGTCCTATTAATAGTGCAGGGGAGGTTTCCATGCATGCTAATGGTGGTGTGTATTAGCTATTAATAGAATCACATAGGGGGTCCAGGGAGAATATTTCTTTAGTGAGCGTGTGCGTGTGCGCACATACAAGTACACAGTGTATTTACCTCACGTAGTTAACGGTGATACAAAGTCAGTGTTTGGGAGTCAATTAGGAGGGAGGGGCTGCTGAGCAGACAGAGTAGACCATGGATAGCGCATGTAAAGATTTTTGGACGGAAGCATGACTGTGCTTGTGCAGGTACGTGTGTATTTGTTAGTTTGTTCGTGCTGTTCCAGCCTATGTAAATCTCCAGAGGTTGTAAACAGAGTGTGTATGAGACAGCAGGAAAAGAGTGGAAGATGAGGGAAAACAGGGAGGAGCGCTCAAAACAGAAAGCGGATAGTCTGCTTTCAAAGCCAGTGTGTTGCAGCTGGAAGTTTGGAAGTGCCGAGCACTCCTCCTCAGCATGGATATTTAATGACCTGGGACCCTGACAAGGCCCTAAGATTCTCCCCTCTCCCCAGCTCTCCACCCAACATCCTTCTGGTTCTCCACCCCCTACATTGGGAAGACGAGAGAAAGCTTCCCTTCTTTGCTCAGAGTCAAGGTATATGGCGAGATCTTGGAAGCATCAAGGAGAATTTTAGAGGAGAAAGCCAAACCGTGAGTCAAAATTAAGCTGGAAGGATTTCACGTATAAAACACTTTCTTTTTATCGTTCTGTGAATAAAAAAGGGGGCTCTACTTGTACCTTATCTGATCAATTAAAGTATCAAGTATGAGCTTGCCTCTATACTCTATGGTCACCCTGATTTAAGCAGATAAAATCCACAAGAAAATGTGAGCATAATGTCAAAACATAGTGAAATAAAAACTCTGCAATCTGCTGAATCCACAAGCACATATGTTACTGTAATGTTTACTGCAATAATAATGCCAACATGAAATTTTCCAAGGCAAAAATCTAAAAGTAATTTCTGGGAAAAGAGAAAATACCCTTTATCACATCACTCAGTAATATTCATACAGCATGAACAGTGTAAACAAGGTTACTCAATCTAGTCAAAGCCCAAGAAGAAACAGAAAACTGCTCAATTGAAAAAAAAAAAGGATGTAATTTCTTCAGGTGTGAAAAAATCTTTCAGCATTACACAGGAAACTGAAACCTGGTACGACTTTTAATTGAAAGTCATTTCAACAGGCCGCTGTCATCTAGATATAATCTGAATAATCTGAGGATTGTCTTCTATAGTTTTCACATTACTGTACTACTTCATTTGTGTCACTATAAAACACCCAGCAATGTCTCAAAAACAACACAACCATATTAAAAAAAAACTATATTGGCATTGGACTGGCATTGGTTTTTCAAAAGGGCACATCAGTTAGGCCTTAATAAATAACCTTGTAGATGTGAATTTGTAATAATTTTCCTTTTCCTTCTCTCTCAGAAGATACAATAATTTTGCCAACAAGCTTTTTCTTGAGCTGAACCTGTACGTAATGTGGTGATATCAATATCTTTACAAAAAGCCTTGTGGCAGTGACAGAGGGAACAGGGTGAGCATGTGTGTGTTTGTGTGTGTGTGCAAGTGTGAGTGCATGCACTGGGCAGGCGGGTGTTGACAGAGGTGACTGTTTTCGCTCTCCATATTTTTACACAACCATGTCACTCCCACATTAAAAACAGACACATGCATGTGCACCATACAAACACGCAGGCTAATGCTCTTTCTCTCCCTTAATTTTATATGTGGGTTCTGAAATCACTGCAACTATGACCAACCAAATACACACTTACCTAACAAGATCATATCGTGTGTGTGTGTCTGTCGGTAAAGACATCCATGCATGCACGTGTATGCTTCAT
>VUQR01003392.1:5602-30483 GCA_015108515.1 Hemichromis elongatus
GTCTCCCAATTGAGTGTTTCTTTATCACACAGACCTTCTCATGACTGCTAGATCTTTTAATCAAAGAGATTATTTCACAGTAAAACCAACCTCGCAGCTAGCATCACTGGGAATGTCTAATTAACACAAAAGAAAAACACCTCAAAAACAGCAGCCTCCATCAAGGCAATCTTAGATACCCTTACATTACCCACAAACGCTGTTTTTCACAGTCCGATGAATTTGTCCACTGTGGCCCTTTTACCGTGTTAAGGATAAAGTCAGAGCTTTCTATGCAGAAAACAAACGTCTCACTGAAGGCTTAGTTTATCGTTGATCAGTAATGAGCTCATTTAAATACAAAAAAAAAAAACTATTGTGTGCGATGTAGGGCTTGAGAAGGAGGCGCAGTGTTCTCTCTCCTCTCAGGAGTGTCTGAAAGTACGACAGGAGCCACTGGACAAAACCAGATTGTGTGTTATGCAGAATCAGCCCTCTGGGATTATGTCTGCATTGTTCAAAGCTCATAGAAAGTAAGTATACCTATTGAGGCCAAAAGACATCCTCACTGAATCAGAATAGCCTGATATACAACCGTTTAGAGGTCAAGCTGAGCTTTGTCTGCTATGATTTATGATCCACACGCTCACCTACAGCTGTAGGAGAGAATACATGTCATATAACATTGCTTTGTTAGAAAAACACAGTTTGATACCGTTTTGATAGATGGATTTGAAGTTACCCGGGCTTTCTGACATGAGCTGAGTGTGTTTTAGACAGTGGTGTTTAATCTTCATCCTGACTGGTAGGCTCCTCACGTCCCCTGAGCTCCTTGTTTTCCTGTATTGATTAAAATCTGCCCTATCCACCTTCCTGTGTAAGAACTCCTTCAAAGAAGGCTCAGTGGGATTATTCACCAAGAAAAACTTAGCGCTGTCTTTGTTCTGCCGGTTGCTCTACCTTGTTCAAAGAGGCAAGTCAGTGGGCCAGTATTGGTTCAGGAAAAAAAAAACTTAGTTATGAACAGGCATTTTGTAGTGAGCCCCCTTTGTGACTGCTACATTTTATGTTGTGCATCAGGTCATTTATCCTAATGCTGCATCACAAAGCGTATTTCGAGGGTCTAAACTGCAAACGGAGCAAGTCAGAGGTGACCTTCGTGCAGAACGGACAGCTTCCCTGTTATTTCACTTTGACCCTTGAAGCTGCCGTCTGCACAGAGCAAATGAAGTGGGGATTGAAACAAGGGATTAGTTTGGAAATGAGCCCTGCCCTATCTTTAAACAGGGACCGACTGAGGACCGGGTAGCTTGCGTCTTATCTTTTTTTTTTTTCTTCTATTATTGTTGCCAGAGCTGAGGATATAATTTGAACATGCACATTCACAGGTCCATGTCTGCGGGTATGTTCTACACAGGTATGATGGCAACAACCACTTAATTCGTGATTAGGGCTTTATTCAAAGGCGTGTTTATTCTCCCAGGAATTCATTAGATCCAGAAGCTGCTTCATTTTTTTTTTTTCATTCCTTCGACTCATTCCCCCAGTGAGGTGATTTAATGCTAGTCTCTTGGTGATAAAAAACTGAAGAGCATGACCACAAATACACTGAATACATTAGCTCTTTTTTTCCTCACAAACACAAGGAAGGTTATTCTATCATGCAAATTACCCAGTGCACCAACATATTTCTCTTGTGTCTCATTCCACAGACATCAAATTATTTTAGGTTTAGTGCCAGGTGACTTTACCTGTAGTGTTTTTAATGTTGCTATATGAAAAAAAAATGTTTTTGTTGTGGCAGATAAAACTACTTGAAAAACATTCTGTGCCATGAACTTTCTGTAAGGATTAATGCAATATAACAGAAAGAAAGTAAAGCTTTTCAAATAAAGACAATTTTGAGGTCATAAGACACACAAAAACTGGAAGTGCACGTGTAAATTTTTTACTTTTAATTCAACAGCTTCTGAAATGGTATTCATTTAACAGATGCACCCTAAGATTTTTTCAATGAAAATTTTGACCTGAAATTCTAGTTTTTACTGATTGCATAATTAAACTAAATAAACAGAATGCACACAAAGGCTGGAGGATTTGCTCCACTTACATTTGTTTGGCAAGGAGGTAAGACTTAGGCTAAAGTAAGAAAAGCAGATACCCAAATGCAAATGTAGGACTGAAACAAGACTTTAGGATGTCAGGGGATTGGAGAAAAGAAATAAAGAAATAAAGAAAATATATGTTGAGTTTCTGATTAATTTAAAAGCTAAGATCATTCCGGTTACTTCACTTCCAACACTTGTCCAACTTTGCTCCTTTATGGTGTGGGGAGGGATGAACAATGCAAAGGCAGAGTTTCCAAACCATCCAGTATGAGAGCCCAGAATTAAAAATCAAGAATGGCAAAGTGCATTTACAACAATGACCTTTATGCCATTTAGCAAAAAAAAAAAGCTTTTGTTTTGATTTGAAACATATGGATTTAGCAGCTCTAAGCACTCTGAGTCAGCACATATTTTCCTTATAATTATGTGTGATCTTGTGTCTGTGGTGAAATGCATGAAACAATGCATTGTGCAATATTGTTCTAATCATTCATTTTAAGTACAGTAGACGACACGACTTGACTTGACAACTAACAATAATACTGTTTCTATTCCTTAGTGAATGGCATCCCTTTAAGTACAGTCACATCCTGAATGTATGAATTTCTTTCTAAGGTATTCTGTGTTCTAGCCTTTAAGTCCACATTAATTATATTAATTATATATCAACATAAAAATATATTCAAATTGCCTTAACTTTTTATTTTTATGCAAAAATGATAACAGCATTTTAAACTGGTGAACTACTGAGGAATCAAACTAACGGGATTCAAGAAACCGAAGAAGTTCAATTTGACTTTTTCATCCTAATATGTCTCTCTTCTTCTTCTTGTTCTTTTGATTCAAGACGAGGCTTCATGTCCAGCTTGGTCTGGTTGTAGCTTCTGGCAGATGGTGGAGCCCTAGCAGGATCATCTGAGGCCTCACTGTGATTTGTGCTTCAGCAAACAGCCATACCAGTGAAGTCTCAGTTGCTAAATTCAGTAAAGAAATTTCATCAGTTCATAAAATTTTCTCTTTTCCCGCGTTTCTCTCTTGTGGTGGACATCACTATAGATTTAACAGATTTGTGGATAAACAAACTTAAAATCCCCAGAACTTAATTTCATCTTGGCTGAGATAAAAAAAAACAAACAAAAAAAAACTTTTCAGCGCTTAAAGATAAAAAAAAAAGAAAAAAAACAACAATTTGAGGTTAAGTCACTTTGCACCTGTGCAGCATCAGAGTCTTGCCCATGTTAGTAGATGATGGGTGTGCTGTGAAAGCTATGTTTCCAGGCAGCTTTGAGCTGATCTGCAGTGCACCATCTGTAGCAGCCAAGGGGACAACTGTTGCTCATTAAATTAGCCAGTTCCATCATCCTGATGCATCAGACGAAGACCAGGGATCTCAGTGACCTTTCTCTCCCCCACAACCAAGCCCTTTCCTTCACTAATATAGATGCAAACTCAAGTAGGTCAAACACCAGGTATAAATCTTTCTTGGCAAGCCGCTGCGGCGTTTGCCAGGTATGCACTGCAGGCTGGCGTAACGGACTGTGAGCGGAGGTGTGGCTGAAGCATGAAGTGGGCACGCTGTTGCTGTTGCCAGCAGGCTGGGACCAGCTTGCCGCTGGCCGAAGGGTTTGCCACCTACACGGGGACCATTTGGCTGCAACAATGTGTTTCTGAAAACAGATATTTGTTATCAGAATCAAGCTGACACTGCATTTATACCAACAGTTGTGACTAGAGTGCTGCGCACCAGAAAGTTTCAAACAATTACAATTTTTTTGAAAATAGAAATGTGCTTCATTCATTTACAAAGTATCAGAAATAGCAAGGTCAAGACTATAACTTTTATAGACAGCCCTTAGTGAAACGGCGAGTAACTGGCATGGCATAAAGCTTTTAATTTTTTGACCTTTGAAGTTTTACTGCAAATGGAGATGTCCTGCCTTCACTGCGTTATGGCAGAACATTGAAGCGTCTTCAAAGAGGTTGTAATGGACAGAGCTGCATGAAAGAATTTAACAAATTCAAAGAGGTGAATTGTGGGAATAAATCAATACACACTAGAGTAAAAGGATGGGATGGTTTGACATTTTTACTAGGAAGCTTTTTACATAACATTTAAAACCTGTTATGATTTTAATACTGAGCCTCGTGATTTAGCCAAGCAAAAAGCTGATTATGTTTAGTCGATAAATACATTAATGGCATCCAAGTTAACTAATGTGAAAATCTGAGCACTTATTTGTTTTAAAGGAGTAAGAGGTAATAATATAACAGATAACAGACACAGTGTTTTTACATCCGCTCTGACTAGTGTTAGGTCTGCGCCTGCAGGCCTTGCTAGTACAGAGACCATGAACAGAAGAAGACAAACAGCTTAAACGGGTTGTTACTTGCACAAGGGAAGATGGAAAAGGGTCCAGGAGCCAGAGCTCCCGACACTTCCCACTGTAAAACACATATGGTCACAAAAGGTTAAAACAATGTGCATGTAGGTGATTGCATGTGCGAGCACGTGTGTGTGGGTGTGTGTGAGTGTGGGTGACTTCCTGGTGATGACAAAAGGGTCATCTCCCCACACCCATGTACATGGCCCGTCCTTTGATGGTCCACCCTAAAGTCACACACCTTTAAAGAAAGCCAGAACCTGTAGATGGAATGTCCCTCTAATTAACATTCAAGTCTCCCACCAACACGCTACAGGCAAGGGAGGAAGATAGAAACAAAAGGATGTCTTTGATCCTGCATTTCACACAAGGGCCACAACTTTAAGCATAATGACAACATTTTAACATTTCACTTCATCAACTAGTTTACTTGTTTGACCACAAACTCACCCACAATGAAAGGACGAGAATTAAGGACATACACATCTTAAAGGCATTTTTTTTAAAATGTCAGTGACTTGTTGTGTCATTCAACTTTTGCTGGAAAAACTGCATTAATGACTTAGAATGGGCTTGGATTTGCACGCTGCCATTTCCTGGGAACACTCCTTACATTTTCAAACCTCTCTGGGAAAATTCACAACTGTGGTGAATTCACTCTCTCCTCTCCTCTATTCCACTTACATAAGGGGCACAACAGGGCCTTCAGTCATATATGGTAATGCGAAAAAGTAGTTGCTTCAAAGTTGCATGCTTTCCTCAGTACCTGGGATATTCGGCCTGAGCTATACATTATACTGAGCCTATAGTGAGGTGAAAAAGCGAACACAAGATTTTTTTTTTATATCACCCCTGAAGTGTTACACAGCACTGAGGTTTGGTGTGCAATGGGCTAAAAAATAATCTCGTCTCCCTCCTGTGACCCTAAATTGGATGATCAGTTAAGAAAATCGTTGGACGACTAATTTAGTCGAAAGGCATGCAAAATTATATTAATGATTAAATTGAGAAAATGGTTGTGACATCGCTGAGCAAGTTATGTAAGCACCAGAACAAGCTTGGTTTTTTTTTTTGCTTTTTTTTAATCTCGTACCTCACAGCAGGCAAAACAGATATTAAAAATTTACAGTTTATGATTCTGGGCGGGGTTACAGATGAGCTAAAAGCAGAAGACAAACCATTTGGCAGGTGGTATGTCCACATCTCACCAGCAGCACTGCCTTGGCTAATTCATTTTTGCTAAATAGAGTTACATGTAAAGTGTTCACTTCTTTTTACCCCAAAATCCCAGTAATTTTATTTTATTTTAGCTGCTGCTCCCACCAACTAATTAGAGAGCTGCCTTATGCTTGTGAAGAATTGTATTTGCAAAGATGTTAATAAAACATTCGATGAATTATATGACTAGCAGGAGCATAGTAGTACTAAACAATTTTACTTTTGAAGCAATTAATGACTTCATGGCTCAGATGGCTGATCCAATATGTGCTCTTCATACATCCACCCATGTTCTTCTCTTTTCTCTTTTTCTGCTCAAGGTCGTGGGGGGGGGGCTGGAGTTTTTCCCAGCTGTCATAGGGTGATATAAAAAAATGTCCTAGAAGTCTTCCAGAAATCCAGGAAGACATTAAGTGGTGTGAGAACAACCATGGAAACAAAAACTGATGCAATCTATCTTTTTTACAGAGCCACCTAATATTTTTCAAGACTTGCTGGATTTTTTTTAATTATCATTTTATTGTAATTATAGTTACAGAACTAATATTTGGAGATTTAATACACGCTTGATGTTTTATGTAGCCGTCACTTTTTTGAAAGAATATTTCTTCCTTTTTTCATTTTCTGAGCCATCTTCAAAATGGAACAGCGACACAAATAAAACATGTCTAGGAGTCCACCCTGAGTTTCAGAGGTTGAGGAGAGTTAGCAGAGGTTGCTGTGCTTAGCCAGTATAAAAAATGGAGGCCTGTATTGAGTTTGTAGGCCTGCAGCTCCAGGCAATGGTGATAAATCCACCTGTGAGAGAGCTTGTATCAGACAGGCCCAGGCCACTGGCAGATAAATCGACTGGCCCGTGCCCTGACTGGGAGACGCACCCCTGTGGGCTTCCCTGCCGCTGAGAGTTATATTTCCAGCTCTGTCCCTTGTAGGTTGGAGCAGCGCTTCAGGATACGAGCAAGCTAAATGAAACACTAATGCACCAAGTTTCCCATCAGAAATTTCCATAATTCATTTCCACACATTTCCTTGAGAGCACACTGTGGGATTTGAAGGAGGGGCTGGGAATCTAAATGCACCAGCTGTGTGAAAAGAGGTGTCTGATCAACAGCTCAGTGGCTGGAGCCTTATGTGAATTTCTGAAAGCCAGACACGTGACCTTACAGGTGTATTCCCCGTCTTCCTAACGGGAAGGACTTTTTTTTCATTGTGGTGCGGGGGAGAGTTAGTGTAGTCAAAATGTACTCTCCTCCCCCAGCCTCTTTGGATTTGCAGTTTATACAGCTGAGAAAATCTATTATTTTATGTTGCACATTTCAAAGAAATCCCCTTTCTCAGCCATTTCATTTTCATCAATAAATAAGCCAGATTCTGCTTTCATTCAGCGCTTGAATCTATGTTGAATGATTTGAGGGGCTTAAAACTGCTTCAGCAGTTCGCTTTGTGCTCCTGGTTAAATGTTTCCCCCCAGTTTGTTTTTGTTGCTGTTAAACTACTTACCAAGACCATTTGTTCTGTGAAAAAAAAAAATTCTCTCTTGGATTGGAGTGCAATGAAGATATTACTTTTGATGTTGTTCTCTCAGAACAAAGGCTGCTTGTGTCTGCTGGTATATTGAACCAAAACTCAAGATGTCCAATAAAATACTCAACTGAAAAAGTTAAGGTGGGGAAAACAGACATTTTCAAGCTGTAGTTGTCCCTAACTCTTTTTTTTTTAAAAATGAGTTATTAATTATTATTATATATTTGGTCAAAAATAATAGAGAAAATGAATGACCCTTTTTATAATTCCAAACAGCAAATTGAAAATAACTAACAATTAGTCATATTTAATTTGGTCATATCTAAGAATAAAGGAGCAGTAATGAGACTTTGCTAACATTGTTGGATAGAGAACAAATGATTTGTACCAACAGTGTTTAGAACACAGAAATAGTCTGAACACCAGGTGCTGCAGAACAATATTCCCTGCAGTGTGATGAATTGTTTGACTAAAGAGGGTATTCATCCAAAAGCACCATAGTCTGCAGTATGTGATTGCTAAACCTGACAAAGTCAATGAGAAATGGCATGTTTTTACACCCTGCAATACATCAACCTGATTCTGGAAAATTATAAGGCATACATTATACATTGTCAAGAGCAAAAAATTATATCTCAATCATTCCTATGATTAGCACCCTTAAGTTTCAGTATCAGCACTGAAAAAAACCCAAAACAAAACATGGGTGCAGTTATGAGAGACAGGATGTCAGCTGTGTCTTTTGCGGCGCAGTGTAAGTGCAGCAGACTCAGAGGGCTTTCGCGGTGAAAATGAAGATAAGTTTACTCTTATGTTCCATTGTCTAGAAAACAATCCTGATAGCTGTTTTTCCAGCCTCGGTAAAGACTGAGAAAAAAAAAAAAGCAATCCTCCAGGGCTGCTTTTGCCCGAGGTAAGACACAGGTGGAAGGAGCCCAGAGCGGGGTCACAGTAAAGATTTATACTATGTACAAAGTAAAGAACAGAAGAAAAATGGCTGTTCATGTAGCGTCTCAGTGAAGCGAGTGAAACAGCTGTTCACGGAGTGAGGAAGTGGTCAGGTAAGACAGGCCTGGAAATAATAATCACAGGCCCATCTGCTGACCTGGGACTGCATGGCCCCCGGGCTCCCAGCACAGGCCCTCCGTATGGAGCACAGTACAGCCCTCGCCCCAGGAAACCTGGCCATGCCGCACTAGGCTGCTGACACTGCCACATGCTCTCTTTCCCTGGCCGTGCGAGCCTGAAAGCCTGCGCGCTCTCTATATGATGATCACTTTAAGGTGCCACTGCAGATACTATCTATTACCAAGTGACTGCCATTAGATAGTGCACCCTAGGATCCTATATACGTGTACCTCAGGGAGTATGTTTTAACTCGTGGAACAAACAAACCTCTATTATGAGTGATGATAAATTGTTGTTTTAAAAGTTCCTTTTAAAGAAATGGGTTCATTAGATATGAGGACAAAGTTTTAGAGCGAAATGACCAACAACAGGGAATCAAGGGCCAGTCTCGTTCCAACTGCCAAACTTGTTAATTCTCATCATTAATTTAGCAGCTAATAGCAGTGTAAGATGGCGTTTTAATGTAGTGCCGGATTAAAACACATTTATCATATTAGAGAGCACATCAGTGATTTCCTGGTTGTGCATCCTTGATAGGTTCTACAGGAACAAATCAATATTGTGCTGTAATTGAGCGATGAGGGGGGTGAGAAGTGTGAACAGCCTAATCATAATTAAAGAGCGGGCTGCTAAATATGAGGGTGAACTAAGGCTGTGAAAGATAAACAGTGTCAGCAAGGAATAATACACCACAAGTCAGGCTCCGTTACAACTTCTCCGTACTGTGTCAACTTACATGGGAGACCAAATGAAAAAGATCAGACATCCTGCTGAAGCTGAGCCTACGACAGTGGCAAAACCATTTCTGGTCGGTGAAGATATAAAGTCAAAATGGTAATGGCATTCCTGCCATTTAGACATAATATTAAGACTAATCATAATTAGTCGCCGATACTCACTTCACAGTCTGAAAAGTGACTGATGTACTCTTCAAAAACCACTTAAAGGAGGCAGCTGATTCCTCAAATCCACCTGCTCACACTTAAGGCAAACACATATAAACAAGCACCCACTTAATCACTTTCTCTGCCTTTCCGCCTCTCTCTCTCTCACACACACACACACACACACACACACACACACACACACACACTAACACACACATCACACACACATATTCTTTGCTCTGTGACATGCCTTCAAAGCACGCAACACAAAAGCACCTTTAATCTATTGGAAGAAAAGTGGTAAACAGATTTGCATCACTACCCCACATTATCTGCTGACACTCTGAAATGATTTGTTTTATGCACACTTGGCCTTGAAGTTTGCAAGCAGGTTGTCAGTGAGGATAGAATTGAGGTAAATGGTGTAGACTGAGAAAACAACAACTTTGCTGAGGTCCCCACTTTGAGTTTGGAGGCGAACTGTTTAACGCAAAAGGCAATTTTAATTGTATCGATTCAGCCATACAAATGTAGAATTCTTTTCAAAAGTGTGCACATCAGCACAGTCTCTGTCTTCTAATGCAGCCAAAAGGAGTTAGTTTATTTTGTAAAGCCCTTCAACCCAAGTAGACAGCACACAATGAGCGGATGGGGTTTTAGTTTCGCATGATCCAACACAATGCACAAAAGTTATTTGACAGAGAAAAGTGCAGATTGTTCAAAGCTATGTTTAAATATGATCGGCACTGCAAAATGCAAACAGCGAGATAAATAGGAATCTTGGCACTTGCAACTTTATGTCATTTGTCAAGTGGGGAAGAGCAAAGTGGCCTTTCTTGCTCTTTTAATAGTTCTAAAACATTCTTTTGTTATGGAGCAAACAAAGAAGATCCAAAGACGCACTACTGCTGGAAAATATTGAAAAAGCTAAACGTATAACCTAAAATAAAGACTTCAAGCTAACAAATCCCTGTGCACTGCAGAGAATAGCATTTCTAATTTCAACTTGTAAAGCATACACTTGCTGTTTGACAGTGATTTACATGCCAATCTATCTTGTTCCTTTCACATATGAAAGTATGTGTCTGTTGTTTCTAAACTGTTAACAGTGTTTTGTACAAATACAATTATGACAAATGAAATGCCCTCAGGCATGTAGCTGCCTGGGAATTGGCTTATAAGCAAACAATCAGCAGCAGTCTGAGGGTAATTACATGAAACCTGCTATACATTTAGGCTTTGAAAACAGATTGTAAATCTCTTTACTCTTTTTTTTTTTTTAATTGTAGCATTGTCTTCTTTTCTTTCATTGTTTTTTTTAACAGCCGCTTCAAACCAGGAATCAGTCAAAGTGGACAAATCATCAATGATTTTATGTGAATTTATGATTAAAAGCTTAAAAACAGTATATATAGCACTGATGTCTCATAATCAAGAAATCGCTCTCATGACATTATTAATTAGTTAGTTAAAGTTTAACATAGGGCTGCAATGAAATGTCAGCCAAACATCTCTATCAGTCGATATCTGATGTGTAAACTGATTTCACTGACTAAGACAGTTACTGTTGGCGCTGACTCATATTTTTCTTTACTGGTTAAATGCTCAAAGACAGAATCATGAAGCATTAAGGTTTTTCCTATAATCAAGATGATTTTATTTGGGATAAACATGGGCTTGGATAATAAAACTAAACTAATAAATACAATTTTAAAATTAAAAACAAACGTATTGGCACAGATTATGTGCCAAATTGCTATTTCAATAATTTGTACCAAAATTTCCAGTCAGCTCATCCCTAGTTAATTATTTAACAACAGCGTTTAGGATATGATCCCAGTGCAGACAGTATAGGAACCCATGCCTGGGAATCTTTGTGCCTTTGTTTCCACACACAGCCCATCTGACTGTATGAGACTACCTTACACTGACGTGGATCAGATTAAAGGCCCGGGATGATGGGGATGGTCATTTCCCAGGTAGATGTGGGCATACCGTGAGGGATGGGTTCTGTGTGGCTGTCACAAGACATTACCAGACAGCACATACTGCCACACACACACGCATGCACACACACCACAAGCCCATGAAGATGATCACATTGGATACACAGATGACATTCTATCCCTGCTGTGACAACACGGGCTCATTTTTCTGCTCTGACATCCGTTGCTGTGTGGGTGTTATTCAAGTCAAATCTATCATTTTAATGGAGAAGTAGTCAGACCTGAGGATTATTTGAGGGATAAATATATCATTGTCTGTTCATTCTGTATCGACCGAATGTCATTGAGCCTTGACTAACTCTTTCCCAATGACAGCCTTAGGAACCTATAAAACATACATAGATGCAGGCGGCCCCGTACAATGAAAACAAGCGAGCAACAGAAGTGCAACCATTTGCGTGGGCTCTCATAACAGGCTCTTTAACATATTCGCAGTGGGATAATGAACAGGGTAATTATGTTATCCTTAGTGACTACAGAGATACAATAGACCCATCAATTAGAAATCCTCTGGACTGCTCTTGTTTAGCATCTTGAGTGCAACAAAGTGAATTGTCCACCATGATTTTAGCTTTTGTAAATGTGTTTAGCAGAGTTGATCTAAAGAAATTCCGATTTGCCAGCAACCAGTACACCGGGGGCACAATGGAGTATTCCAGCATATTGCTTAAGCCATGGCCTCTGAAAGCACACTAATTGCATCTGGGATTTGGTTATCCAATCCCACAGTGCATTGCAGCCGGGCGAGGAGCAGGGGGGTGAATTAGAGTCTGGCGGGGTGAAGCTTCTGCTTGCTGAAGCCTTGACAGTGCTTTGTACTGAATGATTGTTCTCCAGACAGCTGACGGAGGTAGCGGCGTACGCAGAGTTGTTTGAAAGCCCAAAAGGATATGCGGCTGCATCATCAAAGTCCAGCAAGTCTTCCATGTGTCAGGGAGAGATTAAGCTCTTCCAGAGAGGGCAACGCCTCTGATCACTCTATTCAATCGATGGGATTTGAATAAAAGAATAAAAGATCAGGCATTGTGTATCTGGGTGCTGTGCAACCTCTGGATAGGATTAAGGCATGTTGGAGCTGTAACAGTGACAGACACCATCAATCACAAGTTCCCCACACTAGTTAGCTAAAGTTGATATTAGCCCTAAATAGGACACATCTGTTTGTTGCTGCACACTCTCAGACTTTAATTAATTCTCAAGTCATTTTATTTTTAGGCATGGGTTTTTATTTGTTGCTGCTCCTGTACATGTGCACAAAAATGTAAATTGCATCCTTCCTTTGCTCACAGTGAGGGGCTCACATACACTGTGATACTGCAAATTAAGCACACGGGCAAATTCACATGCACAGCAGAGCACACACAGGCGCGTGCGCACACACACACACAGACAAACACAAACAATATGAAAGTCACTGTGCAAACAAACTTTGGTCTGGTGGTCTGCTTCAGCCTCATTTTCCTGGCTGAGTTCTCTATCATCGGCCAGTGCCTCTTCCACAGGCTGTGTCAGATAATAGCTTCCTTTCTCCACTTTTCAAGAGAGAATGAGTCTATTCCCTGGAAACTGAGTTCAAGGGCAGGTCTTTGTAACCCAGAGAAACAGACTATTGCCAAGACCTTGGCTTCAGATCCTGAATCACCTAGCACGTCTTATGCCTGATCTGAACATGTACCCTGCACTGACCGGGAGCCCCGACTCTTCAACATCAGGGTAAGAAGTGTTGATCCAGTTCAGCTCCATGAACTGTCCTTGCCATCTTAACTTCTAAGTCTAACCAACTAATAATTGTTCACACTGTCGTCCTCTTGCATCAGAAAAACCGAGTTTCTTGATGTGCGGGTCTGAAATACCAACTCAACTGATGCTCTCACTCAGTTTTTTTTAGCCAGACTACTGCCTATCGTCTCTTAGCCCTAGCCTTTCCTCTTTCACCCATCATGTCCCACAGTGGGATATAATTACTAGAATTCTTTGCCTGGCTATGCTCTCCTATTAATAGCCTAGCGTTTAAGCCCTCTCCCTGGTCAGATGGTCAATGCTCGAGGGCAATATGTCACACTACATGGGCACAAAAGGTAGCCAAACAATGCCTATTGAGGACCAGGTGCCATTGCAGTAATACCATTTGGCTACCATTCACTATTGTGGTGCACTGTGCTTGCTGATACAGTACATTAATTGCTAGCGGTTTCAAGCTACCATGTTAATTAAAGCACCTATGGACAAGGTGTGTGCAGTCAACTGTCCATTGACGCTATTATGACTGTCTGGATTAGCTCGTTGGCATCCTTGAATGACTCATATAAAAACAAAATGACCGACAGGAGAAAATATGAATGCACCCCACATGAAAGAACATGCACTAGCATAGCTGAGGCATCATTATGACTTTTCATCATTATGCTGCATAAGAGAAATGGCCTTTCTTGAAAAGATAGCTCTGGCGATCAAGCCAGCCTCTTTAATGATGTTTTGAAACTTTGTGTTCAGTGGAAAGAATACATTTGATTGGTATTTTTGACATTAAGTCTTTCTTTTGTTTTTAAATGGCCTTTCTCTTTTCAGCATAATATGACACAAAGCTTTAAAACGTACTGCTCTTTAGCAGAACAATTGTGATTTTGTTCTTAGACGACAATCCAGTGAACCCAATCCAGACTAACAAATAAATAGTAAAACTACACATATACACATACAACACATACACAGTTTACGAATAACCAATTTATTTATTCTCATCTGAAATTGTGAAATGTGCAAATGTAAAATCATTAGGCTCCATAATAGGAGTAATAATACGAATCCAAAACTCAAGGCCAGTGGATTTATAGCGTTAGTTAAGAGCAGAATCTTGTCTGTTACAATGAAACATAAATGACTTTGACTTCAAAATAGTTTTTTTAAGTTTTAGTTTGTTCTGCTAATTCAATAATTGCTTAAGCCGAATATAATTACATGAGGTACCTTAAAACTGCATTTCGTTTTTCTAAATGAGTACATGAGTTGATAAGTAGCTATTACTAACATTTTAAATTGCAAATTTTAAATTACTTCTTAATATCAGCTACAGCCAGTAACCTTTAATGAAGAAGGCTTTCCACAACTGTAGATTTTCTGAAGTCTCCACAGGCTCTAAAGGTAGAGGTAAAGGTGGGTGGAAGAGGAAAGGGGCCTTTTTAGATCCTGGTCAGGCCTCCTGCAGCAGCAGCTTGCCTTCTGGATAAGAGCAGCAGACCTCAGTCTCTTTACTTACAGCCCGCTGGAGCAAGAGGTCGAAGCACACCTGAACCCTGCTCAGCACACAGTGGGCCACAGGGCCGAGCAACTCACAGGACAGCTGACCTGCTTTGACCTTTTCCTCTGCTCCGGGCCCCTGGGACTCCCTCTCCAATAAGCTCAGGGAACACTCACAACCTCTCTGTTAGCGCACTCTGGCCCTCAGCACCTCAGCACCTCAGTCAGCGAGCACCCCACGACTGAAAAACACACACTTACTCAGTCACGTACTCAGCCATGTACAGTGTATATTGTACACATAACAAAGGGACACACTCAAAGATTGAACAGCCATCACATACTGCCTCATGCAAACACAATCTGTCACACACGGCCATGTAGTGCATCTCCCCGTCTCCCGGTGTCTCACCCACTCAGGCTTTCTCTCCAGTTCCTGTGGCGTCAGATTGGCAGCAAGGATTAAACTGGTGAATATCCCCATCTTGTGGACAGTGTTTGTGTCATTATCAGATGCTGTGGGACAAATATTCATCGTCTGGTTCCACCTCTGGTCATAAAACCAATTTTCCAAAGCTTATAAATTTTACCGAAAGGGCTGCTGTAGTGTATTGTAGATCATGTTATTGTTTTCACTGGAATCCCTTTTTAATTTATTTTTTTTTATTAGCATTCCAACCAATTGTCAGTGGTATAAACGATTTGTGTTCAAGTGCGAAATACTTTGTCCACCTCCACAGCCTCCCAGGGTCAAAGAGGTGACAGGGTGACTTTATCTTGAATGTCACTTTGTTTTTGGTTGGTTAGACAGTATCCTCTCTTGGAATGGCTTCTCGGATGAAGGCACAGGTGAGGCCCACAAAGGAGCAGCCCCCTCTCTCTCTGTAGCATTTCCTCGACTAAAACAGCCCTACATTTTAATATGCAACATCTGTGCCGGGAGAGCCTTCCAAAATGGCTGCTCCTTGGAGGATGACGGTAGAGTCTGCTCAAACTTGGGGTTGGGGCATTTGGTACTGCAAGGTTCTGCACAGATGTTAGCATTCACAATGTCATTCTGTCCTTTGCCTCAGTACCCAGGGAGGTCTATTTTAAGGGAGGGTGGTGTGTTTTCTTCTTTAGTTTTATGAGATCACTTTATCTGTAACTGTCAATGTTACAATTCTACATAGACTTGTTCAACCAAACTGGGACTGCTGTCTCCGATCACTAAGGTATGAAGGAGAGTTTCTGCCTGTTAATTTATTGCCTACTACTGTATAAGGTGGTACTACTTCAGTGATACGCTTGTCCTTTTGTATGTGTGAAGCAAAACAGAGTTGCAGGGCAATACTTTAGCCAATTACATTTAAAGTCTTCAAAGAGATAAAGAGAATGGTTGAATCAGAGAACTCAGTGAATCGGCTGCATGAGTGCATGGAGGAACATTAGCTCAACTACACAGAACTGTGTTTGTGGTGTGCTTTCGCAAAGAACTGAGAATATTTTCTGTGCAGAGACGCGATGACCTCAAGGCTGCTTGTCAGTCAGATTATTCAACTGATTCTCAAACAAGACTCTAGACATGGCTGGAGAAAACCAGAGAAGGGGAAGAAAAGACCAAAGAGAGAAAAGGCAAAACTAAAGAGAAAGGGACATGTACAGTGCCTAATGCATCACTTACACAAAGAAGATGTTCATATTTAATGTTCATCATTAAAGCAGGGTTTGAGCATGGAAGACGCTTCTGTTATTTTCCCACACCCCTTGAGCCAAGTCCTTGTGACAGCCCTCCACTACATCCCGGCAAATTATCCGCATGAGCTGCGGCGAACAAAAACAGCCCATTGCGGGGGAAGTGAGGCCCAGCCTCAGCTCCGCTCCTGTGATGGGGAGACACGTCACTTTGCATCAGCTCCAGCCTTCCAAACCACATCATCTGCAAGTGAGGAGAACAAGACCGCTCCATGGGGAGAGGACAGTCAGAGAGAAGAAGGCAGATAAGAATAATGGAGAAGAGAAGAGAAGAGAAGAGAAGAGAAGAGAAGAGAAGAGAAGAGAAGAGAAGAGAAGAGAAGACTGTTGATGTCTGGGAGACATATTAGTGTCCTATAGGGCAAGTTCATGTAAAGTTACAGAGCTACAGATCCATTATTTTTTATTTTTGAAAGCTACATGATTTATATTAGCCTTGGATTTTAAGTAACATGACACATATTATAGGAATAAAAAGTTAAACACACATGAAGAAATAGAAAGAGGCTTAATTTCTCTTCTATATGCTTATAGTAAAACAACAACAAAAAAAGCAATAAACATATTTGATCCACAAACTTCTGCAGGATGTATGTCAGCCAGTAGTTAAGTTAAACAGAGTCAGGGCACTCTCTGCTGGACAATGCTAAACTTGCAGGACCTGTAAAAACAAAGTACCAGTTGTGGGCTGTTTTTTGGGGGGTTTTTTTCTAGAGTACTAGTTGATTTCGGATGTTTAGAAAAGCACAGATGCCTGTGGCCTCTTTCTCAAGGATATATCCTGACGGCCAAGGAGACTTGAGAAAAATTGAGTTAACACCAAAATAAACCTGTCTTCCAAGATGCATGTGCTCCAAGCCTAAATTGGCCTATTTAAAGGCAAAACCATAGACAGCCTTTGAATAATATTGACTTGCAAAGTATGTAGAGGTCAAGGACGGGACAGTAGACAATGCTAGTTGCCACAAGAGTGATGAGCAGTAAACCAGATACATTTAGAGTGGTGCAAAGTAAATAGTCAACTACTCTGCTATTTTTACAAATGAATGATTGCATTTGTAGTATGATAAAAAAATATGCTCAAGAGAGAAAAACTAAAAAAAAAAATTATGGTGGTATTTTGTAGTAAAATTCAATTAATATTTGAATGATTACACCATGTTTAAGAATTAATTACTTTTTTAAAATTAAACTGGTGCCTTCTTATGGTTTAGTTTTACATTATGAATCTAATACTTATGATATACCATTATGAGGGAGAGCTTATGCCAGGTCTAATTACAAAAAAATATGCATTCTGAAAAAGCTACCAAGCTAAAATAAATAAATTAATTAATTAAATGTGATATATATATACACATATATATCATGTGGCCATATATCACTCACACACACACACACACACACACACACACACACACACACACACACACACACACACACACACACATATATATATATATATAGGGTAATAAATTCTGGTCTCTATATTGTGTTTTTCTTATCAAACATTTCTTAAAAGACATGTTTACTGTCAACAACTCTTGGGTATTTTATTGCTTGAAAACCGAACGATACGCCAATAGTGGTCCTGTGTACACACACACACTGAATACATGCAGACTGTCTGTCTGAATCATTGCTCTCTTGCTGTAAACCACTCTGTACAGCCGAGCACACTATCCATATTCATGTGATTTTTGCCGGAAGGCATTGGTGTCTACTAAAAATAGCATGGTGAGAGAAAGGGGCTCACATTGTGTATCCTAACATTCACGAGCCCAGTCTCTATGATTGGTTGTAAACAAGTGTCTCTTTGGTAGGAACCTTTCCTCATGTTGTCAAGTAAACACTTGTAAATAATTGCTGTGGGTCAGAAAAAAGACGTATTCAAGGTAGAGTACATACTGTAATTCAAGAGAGTCACACATTGTTTGTTTGCACACTTCAATAAAGATATCTCCAGATGGTCGGTGTATTTGCACATAGAGACTGTGCTGGTAGATCCCTGTTACCTGCATGTGTGCCGAATGTGGCTATTTATGTCTTCATGTCATAATATGTATAAGTCCCAAAACAGATGGAAGTCTTTACATTGTTTATTTGTGTGGAATTTAAGTTAGCAAGTATAACTGAGGAAACGCTGATCCTAATCAAAGGGTTTAAAACATGTAAAAACATTTTTATTTAATTTTTGTATGTGCAAAAGCACATTGGTTTTGGTTAAGGATGAGTTGAGCTAGTATCTCCAGCAGATGGCACCACCTGTCTGCTGCTGTATAAATCCTGCATAACCACATGCTCACATTGGTAATCAAAGTAGGTCTAAGAAAGTGACTATAGTGACTTAATTAAATTATTAAACACTGCTATGTGCTACAAACATTGGTAAACATCTCTACCATGATCAAAAAGGTAATAGACTGAACATAGATTAGGGACAATTTCTTACACAATATGTGTAAAATCCTAGATTTCCAAATGTCTGCATGACCAATAATGTTTCTCATTAAGGATTATAGTCTACTTTGAGCTATTTTAGCTGGTTCCTAATCAGCCAAAATTACTCAAATGTAACTAACAACACAGTTAATTAGTTGTCTCAGAAGTGAGTAATGGAATATTCTCAGCCAAAACAACAGTGTTTTGCTATTCTGAGCCAAATACTTTACATACTGATTTTCCTGGCCCAAAAGGAAATGTGCAAGAGTGTATGCAGGTCTGTGCTAACGTGGCAAAGTTGCAGGTCATTTCCGTTCTGAAGACATAAAAGCCTTTCGTGCCTGAGGCTACACTCTGACTTCCTTGAAACCGGACATGGAAACTGTGACAATGCCTCTGTGAGCATGAGAGGGTCTGTTTGTGAGTGCTGTTTGAACAGGACACAAGAACCGAGGGGGGCAGATACATTCAGAATTACAGTCTTTTATTTCTGTATCAAATGTGTTCCACATTATGTGTCTCCTAGTTAAGAACAACATTATAGCACACTAACGTGGGAATGAAAATTATACCCCCTTTACGAAAGGCCAGCTGCAGGACGATGAGCCTTACTGGCAAATATCAGATAACAACTGATCTTTATGTTAACCAATCAGATGGCTGGGGATTTACTGATGTTCATGATGTCAACGTGACTAGGGCTGCAAGTGGCATTCATTTATTAATTTAATTTATCTGTACTGAGACGTATTAAGTATGTAACATAAAAGGTTAACACTTTAGCACTTGGAGCGATACATGTAAGTAGATGAGCTTTCAACAGTCATAAAACAGCAAAAACAAAGAGGGGAAAGCTAAAAGCACAAAATTCAATCAGAAAATACTTTCAGAAAAACAAAAGACTCAAATAACATACTCAAAAGAAGAGATTAACAACCAATAACAGAATTTGAAAAATGCAATGCTAAGCCCTAAATAATTCACAACACAAAAAGTCAAGATCCATTCCAACCTTAGTGAGCAAAGACATCAACATGTGGTTCCCCTGAAGCAGAAAAAGCCATTGGGTTTTACGTAAGAGAAGCTTAGAGTTCCCACTGAACATCCGCCATGTTAGTGAGCCATAAATCCTGAGTGAAATCACAAGATCACTGAAAATGTCAAGATCCATTATAAATGAATATAAGATTAGTACTGCAGATTTATTTAAATGTAAAAACAAAATCTTTAAAATTTATTAACACCATGATCATGTTTGGATCTTTGCAAGCATTCATTTGTACACAGCCCTCTTGATGTGCTACCACAGCATTTCAGGTCAGGTTTAAATCTGGACCATTGTAACACTTTGATACGTTTCTCCTTCAGATACAGTAGATTTGCTGCCATGCACTCGATCATTGTCCTTTTGCATGACCCAGCATCCTCCATGCCTCACATTTGACTCTAAAATGCTTTGGTTTACAGAAATGTTCATGGTCGACTCGGTGACCACAAGGCGCCTAGATCCCGTGGTTGTAAAACAAGCCCAAATCATCCAACCACCACTGTGCTTAACAGCTGGTATGAGTGACAAAGTGCAACGCTATGCAATACAGAGTGCTCTCAAACACACACTCAGCCTCTTTATGCAGCATTGCGCACATGTGTACCAATACATGCAACCTCACATGGTGAGAAACATGTGGCCTGCTGAGATCTGAGCTTTGTGGTCTTTAAAACTGGCTTTCAGCTTGTCAGATGAAGCGAACGATGCCCAGCTTATGAAAACATGCAGCACTGTTGCTCTTACACCAATTGAATCAATTCAAGTTTTGATCAGAGAAGCACATTAGTGATTCACTAAGCCTCTAGCAGATTAGGCTGCTCGAACTGCTAATCAAAACCTTATTTTATCCATTGTGCATGTGACAGTGAGGCAGAACAGCAAATGAAGCAAATAATTATCCAACACTTCATAAACAGAGGGGTGTGAAAGACTATGTGGTATGGGAGCTTCATTGTATCAGTCCAGAGTCACTGCATCACTGCCCTGACAGTTTTTTGGTCTAAAGCCTTAATCCTCCCAGAATTATGACATCTAAATAAAGATATATGAATAGAAAAAAGAAACATTCTTTTCATTTATCCTTTCTGTGCCAGCTCACTGCTGTAAAAATATTAACATATGTTTTATCATAAAAAAACCCCCCATCAATTAAGTGCATTAAGATGTTACATGAGCAAAAGACTCAAAGCAATTATGGGACAAATATTTACAAAAGCTTTTAACTATAATAAGGTAAACACAATAAATTTTTAATAACTGACCACAATATTGCTTAAGCTGCTCAGTTTATTGTAAAAGGGAAATAATGTCTATATAACCATAGCAACAAAACACAAAACAAACAAAAACAAACAAAAGAAACTCATATGACACAAATTTTTCATTAAGTGAATATATCACCTATCCACAGAGTTTATCTTTGGCTTGTAGGGCCTGACCTCATTACTCTGTATAATTATACAGCAAAGAAAGTAACTAAAAGGGGTGACGCCAACTTCTATCTAAAGTCTACCATGTGTTGACCATGATGAGGCAATAGGAACACTTTCTTTTAGGGGGTTGGACAGCAATATATTGCACCAGTTGCTCTTGCAGTACACTATTAATGGACTGATACTCAACATAGTTTCTTTGCTTTTTATGAAAACACACAGTGACTTTAGCTAGTATTCACACACAATCACACCCTAATAGAGGCATCGGGAGCAACTGGGGGTTCAGTATCGTTCCCAGAGGTAGAGGAGCCAGGGATTGAACTGCGAACCTTCCGTTTTGTGGATGACATGCCCTGCCTCCTAAGCCACAGAACAGATAAAAGTTGTGTGCCAAATAGCCAATATCCATCTGCTGTGGCAACAACAATAATATAGCAGTCCCCTTAAAAAGAACCACCACTGCATCACTATCTAACACATAAGCAAGCAATCTCAAATACACAGTCTGTTCATCTCTCTACAAATCTAGGTCCTGCACTGCAGAACACAACAATTGCAGTAATTAAACTTACCAGCAATGTGTCATTTAAAATTGCAAACCAAACAGGGCCTACTGGTTTGGTCAAACATGTTTCTTCTGGGAAACAGTCTGCAGCTATATCTGGCTTCCTCATAATGGTAATGCAGTGCCAGTAATCTGCCAGCGTACAACACCATCTACAATTTCCTGATTTTCTTAGCTCTGTCAGTTTGTGCATAGATTCAACTAACTCTCCCTTTTTTGTGCCACAGTAATTATTTTTTACAGTAACACCAACTGCACCACAGTCTGCTTGGCCCAGTTGGCATGACAGACTGCTCTCGCAGTAAAATTAGTTATGATACACAGTAAACATACACTAAGATGTTAGATCAAATGTAATAAAATGATATTCATTTTCAGCAGGAGATATTTATAATATTTATTTAAAGCCATGAAACTTGGTGTAGTTTGGGGATAAAATATGAACGTTACTAAATGTCTTAGTCATGTTCTTTTGGCTGCTGTTGTCCTGGCTGCCATTGTTGCCAACAATAAAAACAATGGAAACAACTGGATGATCAGGTAATCTGGACAGTAGTAAGCTAGCATTATATTGGGGATCATTAACACAGCAAATGCACTAATTTAAGATATTAAAATTGGCACAAAAGGTGCAGTCTTACCTCGGCCATAATTTGACCATAATGATCTCTTATCTTCCTAAAAACACGTTTGTGCTTGGAAGTTCTACAGATTCGGCAGCTAGCTAAGCAACTTAGCATTAGCTTTAAGGCCAGATGCTGTACTTTGCATAGTCTTGATAGTCTAGTATAGATATTTTTTCCTGGGAAATGGGTGCAGTAATTTATTGAAATGTTGAAGCGTGGAAGACAATGTTTGGTATGACTACTTTTATTCTTCAACACAGCCTCTAAAGTAGGTTTTCTTGTCATTTTTTTTTAAATGGTGTTTAGGAATATTTACCCAGGGTTCTTAAAGGACATTAAACGCTCTTCTTTTGGTGGTGGCTTTCTTTTGTTCCAATGTCAAGCCCACACTATATCAGTAATATTAAGGGTCCATGCTCTGGGGAGTACAATCCATGATAGCTAGTTTTCCATTGTGTGTTTTTCTATCCAGGCATGCTTTTCTTTTTTAAGAAGATGAGATGTGCCAGGTTTTCAGCTAATAGCTCTTTGAGAATCACTGTGTTGGTGCTGGTGCAAAAGTTCAATTTTATGTCATATTTTATGTTCATTCAGTTAAAGAAAAAGAAACAAATGATGTGCCTTTGCAATAGCCTACAGTAACAAAGTGCCTGAAGACCAAATTGAAAATTTGTTCTTTGCCAAGTGGCCTTTTATGTGTATACACAACACAGGTTCATCTGTTGAGTTAGCTCCCTATTTGTCAGGAATGAGGACTAGACTGAAAGAGTATTGCTCATGTGATCATGTGAGTTTTGGCTTTGCGTAGGACCCCATTTCAGTTCAGTATTTTTACTGTGATACAATTTGCTGCTCAATTAATTCATGTAATTCAATTTCACAGATAATACAAAACCTTTTAAAAAAAATAGAATGAATGTGCCGTTTTAAAAATATATTGTTGTAATCAACCACAGCAGATAAAATGTCATTCTTTCATGGCTGTAATGTCTCCTTTCATAATAGTCTAGGCAACACTTCCTCGGTCTCTACATAAAAAGGCCTCCTTTATCAAGCATACTAGATACTTTAAAGATTAGATCATCGAGCAATGAGCGTTACACAGTTTTGATAACACTTATGTCAACAATTAGTTTTGCTCATCTAGATTTATTGAGGCTAAATAATCCATGTCATGCACATAAACATCTCTTTTTAGACAGAGAGGAATTTGTTGCCTCTGTATAGAAAACACTTTTCGAATAAAATACTGAAACACAGCACCATTCACAATTATAGGTGAGGGTGAGCTGTTCTAAAACAGTGAAACTTTCTCTTTTTTTTCTTTTTCTTTTTGATGGCGTACCAGAGGATTTGGTTTGCGTAGCTGTTGCTATTTTATTGGTCCCTTAGCGTAAGACAAAAGTGTGACACTTTGTCACAAGATTATGTGTCTGGAGATATAATTGAAACATAACAGCTTTTCATACCAAAAGCAGCACACACGAGCTTTCATTATAACATCAAATTCTTAATATTACCAAGTGCAGAAACACCTTGCTTAAAACCAGACAGGAGATATCTGTTAAAACTACAACGGGGCTCCAAAACCAGTCACTTCTTCTCACATCAGATGAGTTGCAGTTTTGTACTCTGAGGTTTATGTTAACTTGAAAGTGTACTCTTCCACAGTCTACATGTGAATTCTTGGTAAAGCTAGACAATCCTAAAAGGCTCATTGTTTCCTCTCTATCCAGGAGTTGTGAAACAGTTTAAAAGTAAAGCACATGCAATGTACCCATGACTGTGCCAGTCAGTTGCCAAGTAAACTGAACTGGCAAACAAAAACCCATCACCCATGTTTACCTTTAGTTAAATACAGTGACTGAAGGCTGAGTACAATTTGTCATCTATCGCCCCCGGTGCACTGTTATATTTAAACCCCTTTTATGAATCACAGGATGACAAAGTGTATCCATATGCCAGTGGGAACTGCTTTTCCAAGTATTTATTCTGCAGTTTACACAGTACCAAAAGAAGTATCTGATGTGACCCACTCACTGATTTATAACAATTATTTGTACTAAAGGAAAACTGTTTTTCATGAATCCCATAACTGAAGTCCTCTCAGGATATTGTAACAATTATAAATCACCATACTAGGTTTGGGTTACCTAATAATATATTTCTATTAGAACAGCTAAAATCATAATTAAGCCCTAGTGAGGGGGTTTTAAGTAAGTAGGTGAGTTAAACTTTATTTATATAGCACTTTTTAAAATATTGATCTTAAAGTGCTGAACAGAAGAGAACTAAAATATTAGACATCAGCAGTGTTGGTCAAATTACAAAAGTTAAATTATATGCAACATTCTCTGATTGGGAGAAATTTTTTTAATATTTAAAGCTTTCTGCTTATTCCAGCATATAAAATAAAATAGTTTTTTGTGTTTACACTCACTCTTTCAACACTCTAAGAAATAAAATGTTGCATTTACTCCACCCAGTTATGTCAACCGGTTCCACACAACTGGGTTAGTGAAATATAAAATGTATGATACATTTAATGTGAACAAGAAAATT